>JAHBMJ010001647.1:15472-27657 GCA_018398765.1 Chromera velia
GGGGGGGGGGGGGGGAGATAGACATGGGCGTGGAGAGAGAGGGGGAGAGTGAGTGAGTGAGTGAGTGAGTGAGAGCAAGTCGACACTCAAGATACTCTGTTGTCACATTCTGTGCGTCTGGATATAGTAGCACGAAGAACCTGAAGAGATCGAGTGTCCCGATACGATAGCCTTGTCCGACACGTTCAAAGGACACGGAGAGCATGTAGAAGGGCGCAAGAGGCAAAGAACAGTCATTGGAGACTAAGCGAGAGGCATCGAGCAAAGGTAGACGGGTGAAGGGTTCCAAAGGGCAATTACAACAGACAGGAAAACAGAGAGGAGGATACATAACAAACTCCACACAGACCTCCAGATGGAAATCCTTCAGTCCCTCTCCAGCTGCAAAGGCTTGGACTCTATCCACCAAAAGTTCTTTCGCTCGCATTGCGTCCGCAATGAATTCTTCAAAAGTCACCAGGGGAGGTTGGCCGGGTTCTGCACCCTCTTCTTGAGAAGGGGGCACCACAGGGGGGAGGAACACTTTTTTTTGTCCATGGAGTCCTCCTCGTCCACCCCTCCCTCCCCTTCCCCTCTCCTCTCGGCCTCTGCCCCTTCCTCCTCCCCGCCAGTCTCTCCCACCTCTACCTCCACCTCTCCCGTCTCCGTCTCCCCTCGGGGATTCTCTCCATCCCCCTCCTCCGTCTCCATATGGATGGGGGTGGGTCGGCCGTCCGGAATCTCCTCTAGGACCCTTTGTGGGGCCTCCGGGATTGAACCCATCCATCTTCGTGAAGCGGGGAAGCGGACGAGAACGAAACGCACGAACACAAAAAGAAGTCGAACAGCCGACAAGTAGCGCACCCCTCAGAAGTTGAGAGAATATCGGAGACATGCACGAAACTTGAGGACCACACACCACATCTGACACCTCTGAAACGGTTGGCAGTGTATCGACATCTGGCGTCTACCTGAATTCAAGACATGTTAAGGTCTGCCGTGAATGTCAATTTTGGACTTGCCCCATCAGAATCCAAGTCTGATTCCAACAGCTGGAAAATGCTGGAAACACGTATGTTTATCGATCTTGAAACGTGCCCCTCAAGCAACACGTGTTGCATGCAAGAAGCTGTTGCATGAATCATTCGATCGCAGGACAAACAATTAACAGCACTTCAGGTGTTTGATGGGAGTATATACCAACTGAGCAACACAGTTCCGACCCTTTCGCGCGCGTTAATCGCGCGTTTCGGTATCACCGAACCCGTACGCGCTTGCTTCAATAACACACAGGGACCCCTTGAGGTTGCGCAAAGAAGGAAGGCTTTGGTTGCACTTGTCGGCCGAAATCCACATTCTCAGACTTCGGTACCTCGCATCGGTCATCTTCCTTTCTCTTTGGCATTCACCGATAGCCACAGAGGCAATCCAAGAGCATCGGAAGTTAAGCCTACATTGGAGCTCGGTAGATCTTAGCAATGCACCAGATTGTTCTGAATGAGCTGTTCGCAAAATTTCCGACAGTTGATGGTCAGCCCTCGCTACACTCTCCACCTCCCGTCTCCATGTCGATCGTTCTGTGCACTTCAGATCTTCACCGCGTTTGGCTGTGTTGTTCCTCTCTTCGCCCCCCCAAGCCAACCTGCGGGCTTTGCTGTCAACCTGCCCCTGCCTCTGTGCGTATGTTTCTGCCCTCATGTCGCTTGCTCGGGTTCCAACCTCCCTGCTCTCTGAAGATGTCTGTTTAGAAATGCGTCTCGTACGTCTACTTCTCCTGTCTCTCTGCGTCCTCGTACTGGAAGATGTCTTCTCTCGGATGGCCGTCTCTAGCTTTTATTTTCTGTCGCATGGACTGTTCAGAGTTTATTCCCCTAAGTGCGAGCCTTCGAATGTACAGATGTGAATGTGGTTCTCTCGTGCGGTGCTTCGTATTTCACAATTTGGTTTGCATCCAAGCCGCCTGCATGGGGTGCGTGTGCAGAGTCCCTCGTCCACGAGATCTTCGTGGAACAATGCAACTGTGACACCAACAGAGCCATCGCCTATCTGGAGGAACTGTCAAAAGGGGACGCGGGAGGGGATGGAACGGGAGGGGCAGGAGGGCCCTCTGCTGCGGGTCCCATGTCAGGCCAAGGGAGGCGGAAGGGAAGGAAGGGAAAGAGCCGTCCGACAACACCTTCCACGCCTGCAGAGCCAGTGCCCCGTGAAAGTGAAGTTCAAGATGAGAAAAAAGCGGCAGCTGCCGCAGAGAGACGGAAGGAGAGACGCCTTCGGGCTGTTTTTTTTCTTCAAAAACTTCTTCCCCTCGAGAGGACTTGGGATTTGATCGATTGGTATGAAGCCAATGGGTCGTCTTTAAGTTTTTGCATTCAGTGTCTGATAGACGAGGGGCGCATAGACGCAAATGATGACCGTCTCCTGTCCCTCCCGAGGGAGGCACTCGAGGCCTCTCCCTCAAATCAAGAAACAGAGAAACGAGACACACAAGAAGAACCTGAGGGAGGATTACCACACAGTGAACCCTCCCCCTGCCCCCCTTCTGCCCCCCCCCTCCCTCCTCCCGATGCCCACCCCTCTCCGTGTCCCCCCCCCACGCAGGGCTTCGGGTTCCCCCCCGAGGAAGAAGAGGGCCTTGATGTGGAGGAGGGTCTTTCTAGGGTTAGTTTAGAGGAGGGCAGTGCGGCAATGGGGCACACAGGTTTGGAAGGGGATAGAGAAAGAGAGGAGGCAAGAGAGAAAGAGGATGAGGAAGAGGCAGAAGACGATTATGCGACAGAGCTCATTGCACGCATAGAAGCCTCACATGCCTCCGCGTCTGTTTTGGGGGAGGGGGTAAGTCGGGGTTGTTCCCTTGTCAGTGCGCCCGCCAGTGATGTTATGGATGACTTCATGTTTCCTTTTCCCGGGGGGGAATCCGAATTGAATTTGAATTTTGCCGTTGAAGAGCTGCGTCAGGCTCTAGCGAAGATGAAACCAGATTGGCCTTGGGATTTCTTTTTTGCAGAGGCAGATCTGCCGAATGAAAAAGAAGGAGAGGGAGATGGGGAGAGTAATTTGTTCAAGTCTGTTGTGTCAGTAGAGGGTTTGGAGACTAGACTGCAGTGGTGTTATTGGGAGGGAGTGGCTGTCGAGGATTGTGCTGAGCACATAATCAAAGAGTTGGACGGGGCCATGAAGAAGGAAGAGCAAGAACGGTCTTCCCTTCCCAGCAGTGGGTCCAAGGGGATGCTAGCAGACGAGAGTGATGTATCACCACCCCCCACACCCACAAAACCTCCTGATTGTATAGATGGAAAAGGGGGAGATGGGGGCTTCGGGGGGGTGAAAATCTCAAAAAAGGAGAGACAGGCTTTGAACAAACTTGCCAAAAAGGGAGCGTCAGGGATGCACTTGGTTGTTCCCCCTTCCAAATTTGGATCTTCTGCTTCATCCTCTGGCTCCGTCTCCGTGTGCGGGCCCAAGGCACCAGAGACAGTGCTAGGACGTCTCGCTGCTGGGCCCCTTTCCCCCCCTCCCCTCGCTGGGTCCTGGAAAGGGAATGTCGGGGCCCCTTCCGCAGGGCCCACTTCCCTCTCCCCCATGCCCCAGACTCTAGGAGACAAATGGAAGATGGAAAGGCTGACTGCGGCATGGCCCTCAGTGCCGAGAGAAGCACTAGATCAGATTTTGGAAGCATCAGAAGGGAACGAAGAGGAGGCAAGGAGGGTGTTGAAGGAAGTCTATCCAGGCCACGAAAGGACTTCTCCAAATGCTGGCAGAATGGTGCACATGAAGGCAAGTGGGGTTTCCTCATCAGATAGAGAGAGGGGTCGAGGACGGGTCCTGCTTGGTCTTGCAGATGTCGAGAATGAAGAGCGAAGGGCTCAGAAAGAAGAGGAGGAAAGAAGAGGAATGGGGCAAGAACTTGCAAGGAGAGCCCAGGGAGGCGGGGCAGAGGCCATATGGAATTCTAGGTTTGTGGGAGAAGACAGACAGAGAGTGCCTTTTCAGCGCACACCACAATCACTTTTACCTGCAAGGAATATGGATTCAGTGAGGTCGGCAGAGACAGGAGTGGGGGGAGAAATTGACCGTCTCCAAACGTTCTTTCAAAATGCTTCAGCGCTGCAGAGGTCTCTTGTGCTTCGTTCCGTCGAAGCATTCGAAGCTGGAGACGCCATCCAGGCTTCCCTTCTTCAGCAGCAAGCTGAGGAGGCAGGGAAGAGGGCGGCCCGTGCAAAGGACCGTTTGTTTGCGGTCTCGAATAGGGGCCGTCTGCCCGGGGGGTCGATGTGGAGGCGTGGGAGTGGGAGTGGTGGGGGGGGTTCGAATGTGGTTGATACAGGGGAGGTGGGGGATCTTCTTTTGATTGACCTCCATGGTTTCACCGCTGCAGGGGCAGTGAGCTGCCTCAAGCAGAGAGTAGAGACTGTGCGGCGGCGCGTAGAGTCCCTCAGGGCCCGTCCTGGTGGAAGTGCGGCGCCTGCACAGGGCCGTGCTGAGGGATTTTTGGATTTTTCGAACCCTTCAACGCCTGTAGTTCTCCATGTGGTCACGGTCAGTGGATTGAGTGTCGTTGTCGGAGTGGATGAGGGAGGGGGTCGGTGTCTGACCGTTTTGTCGTGCAGTGGCTGATCGAGTGCGAGTGGCAGCCTGTGTTCATCAAGTTTGTCTACTCCGTTTGTTTCTGAAGCATTTACCTGATTACCTAATTACTGCACGTGGACGTTTGCACAACCGCTGTTTTGCTCTTCTCTCCTTCTTCTTCTTCTTCTTCTTCTTCTTAGAAGTCCTGTACGATGGATGCGAGTCGATACAAAGAGAGAGACTCTTGAAATTCCTGTGTGCGGAAAACTTTCAAGTGCTAGACACGGGAAGAAAACGCTGCAGTGTGTTTGCCGAATGCAATACAACACATGGCAACACCCTGTGTGAAATGACAAGCATGTTGTTGAGAAATAAATAAACCTGCCGGCAGGGAGGGCACTTCTCTCCGACGACGTTGTGAGTGTTCGGCTTGCATGTGCTCAAACAGTAGGTAGGCAATTAAGCACATCAAATTCCTCCCAAAGACTTCGGCAGACTGTCATTCTTCACATTGAGTGCGACTGTTATCTATTCACTCTTCCTTCCATCCTTCAGGGCTTGGGCAAGCACAGCAACCCGGGGAGGGGGCCTCGCCTCCCTGTGGCAGTGATGAAATTTGCCGTCAGTCAGTCAGTTCTTCTTGGGCAAGCGAGGGAAGGGAAATGTAGCAGTGAAAGCAGAGAGGGAAGGGTCGAGGGGCATGCAGACGGTCACCAAGCTTTGAATCAGGCAGTACAAGAAGAGCACGACATGCAGGGGAAGCACGTGCAAAAGTGAACGAGGGAACATGATTTTTTTTTCTTCGCGGTGGAAAGATTTTTTTCGCCACGCAGCGAAACAAAATGTATTCCTTTGGGGATTTATATTGGCATCTTAGTCCCTTTTGGTGTGAGACGCACTCGCGCGCGCGCGCGCACACACACACACACACATACACACACACACACACACGGACGCACACAAGAGTTTCTTTATTTCTCGCAGCATTCATCGAACAAGGAAGGGGGGATGAAACGTTCTTCCCACCTCATGTTTCCCCTCTCGTTTGATCTGACCTGTTCATTGCAGCAAGAGGAAAGGCTTCCTTTTCGGAGAGGTCAGCGAGTGACCGGATCCCTCTTCTGCTCCTCTCTTTCTTCTGTCATTCTTTTCTTCATTTTCTGTCTTTTTTTCTTCTCCCCCTTTCTTCGTTTGTCTTTCTTTGTTTCTTTAGTTCTTTCTGTCTCTCTCTCTCTCTCTCTCTCTCTCTCTCTCTCTTTCTCTCTTTCTTTCTTTCTTTCTTTCTTTCTTTCTGTCTGTCTGTCTGTCTGTCTGTCTGTGTGAAAAGGGAGAAGAAGAAACATATAGTCTGTGTGTCTGTGTGCATGAAGAAAAGGAGGGAGAAGAAGAAACAAACTGTCTGTCTGTCTGTCTATCTATCTGTTTGATTGTTGGTGCTGTTCTTTTGTCTTTGTTCTTTCTTTCTTTTTGTCTGTTGTGCCTGTTGTGTTCATGAAGAAAAGGAGGGAGAAGAAGAAGAAACATATAGTCTGTCTGTCTCTGTGCGCGCTAAAAGAAGAAAGGAAAAAACAGAAGAGAATGAAGAAAGAGAAAAAGGAAAAGAAAAGACGATGTAGTCTGTCTGTCTGTGCCTACATGAAGAAAAGGAGGGAGGAGAAGAAATGTATAGTCTGTCAAAGGCAAAAGAGAGAGAGAAGAAAAAAGAAGTCATATAGTCTGTCTGTCTGTCTGTCTGTCTGAAACATATAGTCTGTCTGTCTGTCTATATAGTCTGTCTGGTCGCCAAAAGAAGAAAGAAAAAAACAGAAGAGAATGAAGAAAGAGAAAAGGGGAAAGAAAAGACGATATGGTCCGTCTGAAAGAAAACATGTAGTCTGTCTCTCTGAAAAGGAGGGAGAAGAAGAACCATCTTCATCTGTCTTCTTTCTGCATGCCACATACACTGTCCGTGGAGAGTCCGTCGGGCACCGTCCGTGAATTCTTTCCGCGAGAAGAGTCTCATCGTTGGAAAACTAGGAAGAATGCGGAAGAACTGCCGTCACCCGATTGGTGTGTGTGTGTGTGTGTGTGTGTGTGTGTGTATGTGTGTGTGTTGCTGTTTTCCTTTAGTCGCGTATTATTCATTCATTTACTTGTTCTAAGATTGCATCCATGTCTCACGCACAAGCTCCCAACCTTTATGACATCTGCAGGGGTTCCTGGGGTTCTTTTACTTCGTGTTTGTTGATCTATTTCGATATAACCGACTTCCCAGAACAAATTCTAGTCTCACGAAGTTGCTTGTGTAAAACAATGTGAAGCTTTCGACCAGTTGCTGTAAAATTTGAATGATAATATGGCATTTCAAATTATTTACGTACAGTTGTAACAGTTCAATGAGCTCATTTTCTTTTAGTTTAGAAAAATTATTTTTTCATGTTTGTGGGTTTGTAGTAGTTCAAGTTAGTAGTAATTGATTGTTTCTTTATGGTTTTGATCCTACGCTATCAAACGATTACGATTAAGATTTATACTATAACATATGTTCAGAGGATTGGCCTCCCGCCCCCATACAAAAAGACTGTCTAAGACTGTCATATCTCGCTTCATGTTGTGTTTATGAATTGAAACAACTAAAAAGTTCATATGAAACATATTTAACTGGTCAGTATGTAAAAAACTATGAAAAACATAGAAAGACAAGCGAATACGTATACATGTACGAAATACAAAGAGAATCTATAGACTGAAACTTACTATCGCAAAAATACATTTGTGCATGTGCTCACAAAAGAAATAGTCGGGTGCAGTTGGTAGCTGCTGGTTGGGGATGCGTATAGGTCCCGCCGTCGGCATAAATCTGTGCGAGAAAGTACGAGAAAGCCGAGCCGAGAGTCTGAGCCGAGCCGAGCGAGCCGAGCCGCGAGCGAGCAGAGCCGCGAGCCGCGAGCATGTAGCCGAGCTATATTCATACTTTCATGCATGTTTTTCGGCAACACATTGCAATCCAAGCCATTCCAAGCCTGCATGTCTGTCAGCGGTATGTCTGTGACATCTGTTAGACAGGGCACTCACAGCTTAATGCAGATCGATGGATACAGTGTCATTCTTTCGTGTCTCACTGGATATATTTAAAGCTGATCAGACTCAGTCAACTTTGCTGGTTTGTACCCCCGAGCTCAGCTGAGTTTGGAGGAGACGGGAGAAGTTGGGCCCAGGACATTTGGTTTGCCAATGGTGAAGGCGTTGAATTTTTCCAGACGGTTTAGAGGTCCTGTCTCTTCCTGCAATGGTGGTTACGCCTGCGGTTCCCTGGCGTCGTTCTTGAAGACAGCCGGTCCAGTCTCCGTCCGTCTACATTCACCTCCACCGCTGGAGACGTCTCTCGAAGTCAAACTCGATTCTCCTTCTCAAAAAGCGACCCTTTGGCATGCAGATTCTTTGGTAGCCGAGGCGACTTCATGCGAAAATGATCCTATCCAACACACGGTTCCGCGTTCCCCTTCTTTCAGTGAAGCCCATGAAGCTCGAAGCCGTTTCAGTAGCTACAAATTTCATAACTACCCTCATTGCTTTGTATGCGGGCCGTCTCGCACACCAGGGGATGCTTTGAACCTCTTTCCCGGTCGTGTGTCCGGTTCTGCAGAAGCATCTCTGGTAGCGTCGTCTTGGGTTCCTGATCCGTCTCTGTCCCCGTCTTCTTCTGTTCTTCCCGAACCAGTTGTGTGGGCAGCGTTGGACTGTCCCGGTTTCTTCAGTATCGGGGCTTCTGAAGACCGCGCCTTTCTGCTGGGCCAGATGAAAGCAAGGGTAGTTCGGGAAGTGTCAGTGGGACAGCGCTGTGTGGTGATAGGGTGGTTTTCTGGAATGAGCGGAAGAAAATACTTCACTAACACCGCTCTGTTTGACCAGGGGGGGGGACTGCTGGCTCAAAGTGAACAGATATGGATCGAGCTAAAACAGAAGGTGCCGAAAAAGACGATCAGCGCTGCTCTATAGGGAGAACAGTCCGAAAACTGCTGGGATGTTTTTGTGTTGTATTTCGATGCCTTGAATGCAGTGCTCCGCACATTCGCAGCTATGATCCGCAGCATCAAGCCAGTCCGACGTGTGCTTTCGCGCTGCATCCACTCTTTTATCATTCTTCTCTCATTCTCCGTTCTCTCTCCCCTCTCTCTCCTCTCTATGTTCTCTCAATCTTTTCTCTATTTTCTCGCACTATTCTTTCATTTCCCCTTTGTTCTTCTCTCTCTCTCTTCTTTCGCTCTTGATACCAGTCTTGCCTAGAGTCTTGCCAGTGAACTCTTCTCTCTCATTGTATTTTACTTCATGTATACCTCAGGCTAGACCTCAGGCCTTAGGCTAGCCTTCAGCGTTTACTACAGTTACCACTAACTTCAAAGTTAAATTTGATTAAAGGGATAAAATCGAAACATTCAAATTAGTGACAGCAATTTTTATTGCGTATATGCTTACGTATGCTCTTTATAACCTAGATTCTCACTCCAGACCTAGTTCGGATAGTAGCTCCGGACATGATCATTATTTTCTTAATTTAAGTTAATTAAGCTAAGTCATTAAAGTACATTTAAGTCTTAGAGAGGCTAGCCTAGGAGGCTAGTAGAGAGGATTATTAAATCATGCTGGGAAGATTCGAATGGATGCATGCCATTGCATGGTTTGCCACGTACTGCTTTCTTCGCACTGTATGGTATATGCATATAGAAAAAGAGAACAAAAGCAGTCAAGCTGCCAGTGACTCAGCTAGCATGCAAGCCCATCTTAATACGGCGCTAGGTACGGCGATGCGCCGATGGCATGTATATTAGTAACGTGTTCTAGAACGTGTTACGTGTATGTTCAAGTATACGCATGCATCTAGGCATGCATGCACTAGATGCATCATGCATACATATATCGTTTGCTAAGTGAATATATATAGAATAAGATAATATTAGACTAGGCGACGCACAGTGGTAAAAAAAAAAAAAAAATAGACCTTTCCAGATTTTTTTTTTTTCTTTTTTTCTACGAAGGATTTCCTAGAGCACCTCTAGGAGCACCTTTTAGAAGTACTTTTCAACTAACTTCCTCGCGAACTTATTACTCAACTCAAACTTTTAAACATCTTTCAACCCTAGTTTCAACCTTAGTTCTAGTAATGCTTGAGCAGTGTGGGGAGAACGGAGGCCAGACAATTCGCGTTGCTGACTTCCTGAGTGATTACAAAGCCATCACGAAGATTGGGTAAATATGGTGGTCTTCACTCCTGGCAGCCTCCTGCTTTCGCTTCCTTTGTTTTGTGTGTTCGTTTCAGACGGTCCGCGTATTCATCCGAGAGACGCTGTCAGTTAAATAGACACAGACACAAAGACGCATATACATACACATACGTCTGTGGTGGTTCTCTCAGACATATCTGACGTCCTTCTTACTTCCCTCCTCTGAGGGATGCTGGGTGATGGACTAGATGATGGACCAACTGAGTATGAGAGACGAGGGAGACAGAGGAAATGACCCGGTTTGTCGTTTCACCATTCATGCTAATTGAAAAATAAATGAAGTCAGCGACCATCGCAAAAGGGGATTACAGGGACAAAGGCGAGCAGGCGGGCGAAGGGAAAAGGGGGCTCTCTTTTGTCCTATGCAAAGAGTGACAAGAAGGATGGATGCATGGATGCAGATAGAAGAGCAGACAGAGGAGAAGTTCTTTGACTGACTTTTTGATGATATCTAGGACGATATACATTTCAAAGCTCTAGTCAAAGCTAGTTTTGGTCAATCCTTTTAAGCGTCTACCAAGCTAAAAGTAAAACTGGGATCCTAGATATGATTCAAACTCTAGTTGAAGCTAGTCATTTAACCTTTATTTTTTTTTACATATACAATAAAATTTTAAATTCAAAAAAAAAAAAGAATAAACGTTTTCAGATTTTTTTTTTTTTTACCACTGTGCGTCGCCTAGATATTAGATAAGATAAATGTCTGACGGTGCCAGTGCATAGAGGATTAGCTTACTACGCTAGCTACTACGTGAGTAGTAGTACGCGTTATTATGCGTTCTATATAAAAATTCATTTTTAAAAAGAAGTAAAAAAAGAAAAAAGAATCAAAACTGTTCAACTTTTTTTTTAATCGGTCAAAAATCAAGTACAATCAAATCTAGGCTCACTTTAATATAGCTAGACCATTCTACATCATATACACAATGCATGTATGAACGTATCTACGAACTTATGACTAGACTTATGAGTATAGTACCAGACGTACTACACTTGCGGACTTATTAATCAATCGTCACTGCATGAAAGCCATGCAGTTGAATTTGTACCACTTTTGAAATCATGCACGTGTGACCTGCCTTCAACTTATGAATCAAGTGACCTCAGGTTCACTGTCTCTTTATTTGCTAAACTTAAGGTGGGGAGATGACTTAATTCAGTGCCAAACTTGCGAAGCAGGTGCACGCTTGAATCTCACTAAGACGCGCACATGCTTTCTTCGATCGTCCTCCTTCATCGCCCTCCGTCGATCTCATTCCACTTGCTTCCAGACTTTTCTCAGAACGCAGGAAGAACCGAGCGAGTGAAATTGAGAGTTACTTTTCTGCACGAGCTCTTGCATGCTCCTCGCTGCGCACGATTCCGAAGCAGGGAGTAAAGGGATTACGTATGCATGCTGGCGAACCAAAACTTAACGAGGTGATGTTGCCCTTTTTTTGAGTGACGCGTAGAAGCTCCAAGTCACGAAGGAAGGGAGCATTTGGTCTCAGAGTTTACCCTCTTTGTAGTTTTTTTCGGTCTCATCCGAACAGAATGGAAAGCCTTTCTCAAGTCTTTTCTTCAAGAATTTGGCATGATCTTCCTCGTCACCACGACGATCTGGCATCTGCGATGGGAGTGTCAGTGCAATCGCGCAGTCGTGTGAAGTCATTGTGCAACTGCCTTTGCGCTTCTGCATCCAGTTCAACCTAAGGTACTCGCACTCGGCCAGCTTGATGTCGGCAGTGCACTCGTAAAGCCCTCTTGACCAGCAGCAGCATCGTTTTCCCTTCGAGAATTCCTCGCTTTCTTTCTCGTAGTCCTTGCCAAAAAAAAGCTGTCTGCAAGAAAGGACGAGGGGACGGTGGAGAAGGATACATGTGGTCTGACAAAGGCTTTTCTACCCGTGAGCATTTCCTTTTGCTCTTCCACCTCCTCCCAAGCAGAAATTCAGCAGAATCTCAAAAAGGGGTGGATCACGATAACATGAGTGCATGCGAAAATCATGAAGTGAGTGAGTAACCAAGTCAGTCGGTGAGTGAGTGAGTGAGTGAGTGAGTAAGGGAGGATGTGAGCGAGGTAGGGAAGAAGAAAAGGAACGGAGTGCTTGGATGAATTGCCATTGAAACCGCCGTTTGCAGCAAGCAAAGCGCTTATGTAAATTTAAAGTGCCCAATGATATGCACTTCTGACGGGCACGAGTCTTTCATTTATTCTTTCAGCTCTTCTTTCCCACCCCACTCCCCGACCCCTAACCCCCCTCCTTGGTCCGGCTTTCAGAAACATCCCTAGCTGTATCCCTCTGCCCCTATCTGACCCCTCCTTCTCTCCCTTTCCAGTCAAAGCAAAGAAACCGTTCTTTTAGTGTCTTGTTTTCTGAATGCTCTCTGTCTCCCCCCC
>JAHBMJ010001648.1:0-27829 GCA_018398765.1 Chromera velia
CGTGTCCATGCATATCACTCCCTCTCTTACATTGATCCTAGGATCAACGTGACTTCTGTATGCGATTTAAATGAAGTGACAGACACCATGTATGTAAACGTTGATCTCTGGTAGAGATCAATGTCTCTTTTGCATACCAAATGCGTAAGTGCATAGACAGAGGGCAAAACATTGATCTCTTATCAACGTCGGATATCTCTAGGGAGAGTTTAAGGTACAGGCCACATGGTGATCGACGCATCACTTACAAAAGTTATGATAAAACGAAGAGGTTGCTTTCAAACGCAAAATCTTGATCGTGTTCATGACAACGTTCATTCAGGTATCAATGCTGTCATAAATGTAGACGCATCAATCATAAAGCAAAGAGATTGTCTAAGTGGTCTTTCAAACTGAAGACTTCAATTATCACAGTCTTTGATCGTTGCCAAGTTGAAGAAAATCCTTAAAACATGCAATGTCAAACAGTTATTGTTAGATGAGCATGTAGTTTTAAAAATACAGATAAAAACAATATGATCCCATTCAAGTTTATTTTAGCATCTATTGCATGCAATGCCATGCATGTTCATCTATATTGTGAATTTGTTTTATGTTTTTGTTTTTGAACTTGAATATGCATGCATGGTTTGTTTCCTGTACATGACAATTAGATTTTTATGTTTTTTTATATCAAATGAATCGTGCGCTAGCTACTAGATGAATCGATAGATTGAAATGATAGTTATGACTAAGTTATTATGCAGACCTAGTCAAATCCTAGGTCAAATCACTAGTAGATAATACTATAGATGCGGTATTTATATCCCGCAGTCGGTGAGAGCCTAAGTAGTAAGTAAGACTAATCAGCTTTAACTGTCTGATAGAATTTTGACTTTCAAATTCTATAGGGTACTATATATCCCAAAAATTCTAGCTCCATGCATTGCAGGTCTTATATCTAATATTTTTTTCGATCTCTAGTTCGATCTCTTCGAATTCGTGATCGATCCAAATTGGTTGACCACAGGGTTGCCGATTTTTTCGGCGGTAGACAAGCTTCATTACCGGTAACTGGTAATTACCAGCAGAGTTTACTGGCAGTTGGCAAAGACTTGGCAGAATTCTAACAGTCACTAACACTTTTCAATAACCTAAGTCCTAGGTTATATGTCAATCAATCAATTACTTAAGGCTAGACTTAAGGTCAATTCAAAAAGTCAATGCGTCATCTGTAGGGACAGCTATGTGGCCAGTGTGCTTGAAGATGACGCAGGTCGAAGCGATGGGTCCCGTCTTGCACTTGGCGCCCAAAGACAGAGAACCGCTGGCCGCAATGACCACAGCTGGCCCAGACAGATGCACCCACGCGATTCCAATAACAGAAAGAGTCCGCCTCAAAGTTTGGGCGGTCCCCCCAATCCAGTGCTCCAGCCTTCAAAGAAAGACCCGCCGCTAAAAGTTGATATCTGAGGCCTTGAAGGGCCTCTGACTCCGGAGACCCAGGGGGGTGGAGATTTGCCATCTGCAAGCAAGTAGACATGAAAGAATCATAAGTAAATAAGCGAAGAGAAACAGGGAAAGCGAGTATGTGAACAAAAGGCGGTTAGGCGTTTGTAGAGACAGGGAGGGCAAGTATGTGAACGAAAGGCAATTGCCAATGGGTTTGTGTGTCAGCGGACAGAGACAGGGAGAGCGAATATGGGAATGAAAGGCGAGCTGTTAGAACTTTTTGCCGCTTATAGGGGTGAAGCTAGGGGTAAAACAGTTAAAAATTTATATTTTTTAAATATTTTTTTTAGTTTTTTTTGTGTGTGAATAGGCTTTTCAAATGCCAATAAACACTTTAAAACATGTTTTTGAAGGTTGGCGCCGCAGACGAAATTTTTTTTTTTAACCTTAATTTTTATCATTTTTTTTGTCGGTAAAAGGAAGGCAGACTGAGGCCATTACCGGTTACCGGCAATTGCCGGTAGACTAGACCTGTTACCGACCAGAAAAGCAACCTTGGAACTTGACCAAGTGACGACATTTGTCAGAGTCAGTATGAAAGTTTATGATGAAAGACGGTGTCATATACACACACCTAGACACACACAGTGACACACTCTCTGGCAGCAGTGGCCCGGAAACCCTGCAAAGATACATCTAGAGATACATTCGAACACCATCCATCCCGGCCTCTCGATCTCACACTGCGAAATGGTTTGCGCTTGCTCAGCGCAGCGCTTGCATGCAGTTGTCGCTTGTTTTTTTTGAATCGCTTGTTTGCAAGCATCGACTGCGTGGCCGATCGACTGAGCGGGAGACTGACTGACGGAGGTACTGTCGAATCTCTGCAGGAGGAGAGGATGCAGGCAGGCAGACAGGCAGAGACACCACTGCGAGAGAAGTCAATTCAGTCGCTCCAGACACATGCAATGGTATCGATACAAGCTAGAGAGAAAACCTGTTGGGTCGCTCGACCTGCAGTTCCTCGTCTCTCCTTCCAAGCCTGTCTGTCTCTTCTAGCTGGAGTTTTCCCCTTTTTCTTTCTCCTAGCTGACAGCCCTTCTGACTGCCGCTTTTTCCAGGACAAATTCACGAAGGCGGACGGACACACGCAGAGAGAACAGGAGCTCTCTCCTTCACTTTTCCCCCTCCCTTTTTTTGACGAACACACGTGGAGGGAGGGGGCCGAATTTACAGTTGGGTTCTTTCGGGACTCACACACACACACACACTTACTTTTGATTGCCGACCGATGGACCTCCAGACATCGTCAAGCCACTCAGCTCAAACTGTCAAATGAGACATCCATCCAGACATCCAGGCAGGCAAGCAGTCAGTCAGTCAGTTGTTTGTTGCTTTTGCAGAACGACTCTCAATCAATCCATCGACTCTTCTTCCTTCCTCCCGGACTTCTTGCTTTTTCTTCCCTTTCTGGTGGAAAGTGAGGAATGAACAAAGACAGACAGTTTCATGTCAAGCGCCATGACAACAACAAATATGCACGAATGAATCCCCTCTCAAACACCTGCCCTCATGCAGGCCCATCCTGCGAATAGAAAATACAGCTGTGGTGCAGACAAAGCCCTCACCCGACTTCGAGTTCGTCTCGTGTATGTCAAACAACGCTTTCTTTGTGTTTCCTACCATGTTTGTTACCATTTTCTCACTCCTTTGCGCCCTCTTCAAAGGTTCACTGTCATCGATTGAGGAAAGTGGCTTCCTTCCTCTCCTCTCTTGTTTACGCACGCACCGTGCTTTCGTGCTCACTCACAATCAAAGACCCTTGCCCAACTTTTTCGCAACTTTTCTGTTTCCTTCGTTTCCTTCCCCTTTGCCTTCAAAAGGCAGGCAGGCTTTCCACTAAAAAACCGTATTGTATGTCAATTGGTGAGAGACAAGCAAGCAAAAGAGCGCACAGACAGACATACAGAGTGTAAGTCAGTCACACATTTCATGACAGAGACGCGGATCTCTCTCTCAGTCACATATAGAGAAGTCAGTCAGTCAGTCAGGTCACAGAAAGAAGAAAACCAACAGACAGATAGCCAAGAGAAATCACCCAGTCTTTCTCCTGCTCTCTTTTCAAAACACCGAACACGCGAGAGAGAAGAGAAGAGAAGGCTCTAATGTAAGAAGGCAAGGAACCTCAGAGCTTGCAAGGAGATTGGAAGAAGACAGACATGCATACGACGACACGACTGAAGCCGTGCACACTTGGAGTGCCGCCCGACTTTGAGCAACCAACCAGTCGATCGAACGGTTTGTGCGGGCATTTGCATTTTTGATCCGTTCTTTTTCCACATTTTTTTTTCAGCGGCACTGCATCAAGAGACAGACCTGATTTCCCTTTTCAATTGCCCCCGCTCTATCGCTCCCCGTCCCAAATTCCTGCCCCCCCCCTCCCCTCCCGCCCTTCAGTTACCCCCTGTGTCCCAGAGACAGATGGAGAGGCAGACAAAAAGTTGAAAAGAAGGAGGAAATGGATCGCGCGAGGCAGAAAAGAAAGACAGACAGAAAGAAAGAAAAGAAAGAAAGAAAGAAAGAAAGGAAGGAAGGAAGGAAGGAAGGAAAGAAAGAAAGAAAGAAAGAAAAGAAAGAAAAGAAAGAAAGAAAGAAAGAAAGAAAAGAAAGAAAGAAAGAAAGAAAGAAAGAACGACAGGAAGGAAAGAAAGAAGGAAGGAAGGAAGGAGAAGGAAGGAAGGAAGGAAGGAAGGAAGGAAGGAAGAAAAAAAGGAAAGAAAGAAAGAAAGAAAGAAAGAAAGAAAGGAAGGAAGGAAGGAAGGAAAGAAAGAAAGAAAGAAAGAAAGAAAGAAAAGAAAGAAAGAAAGAAAGAAAGAAAGAAAAGAAAGAAAGAAAAGAAAGAAAGAAAGAAAGAAAGAAAGAAAGAAAAGAAAGAAAAAGAAAGAAAGAAAGAAAGAAAGAAAGAAAGAAAAGAAAGAAAGAAAGAAAGAAAGAAAGAAAAGAAAGAAAGGAAGGAAGGAAGGAAGGAAGGAAGGAAGGAAGGGAAGGAAGGAAGGAAGGAAGGAAGGAAGGAAGGAAAGAAAGAAAGAAAGAAAGAAAGAAAAAAAAGAAAGAAAGAAAGAAAAGAAAAGAAAGAAAGAAAAGAAAGAAAGAAAGAAAAGAAAGAAAGAAAGAAAGAAAGAAAGAAAGAAAGAAAGAAAGAAAAGAAAGAAAGAAAGAAAGAAAGAAAGCAGAGAGAAAAGAGAAGGCAGAAAGAAAGAAGAGAAGAGAGAGGGTCATCAAAAAGCGTTGACGGGAACACTGAAGAACAAACAGACATGACCCCACCCCCACCGATCCCCTTTGTGTCCACAGCGTGAGAACAGAAGTTCGAAAGCCCTTCTCCCCCCCTCCCACCCCACAAAAAAAAGCTCTCTCTTTGATTTGCAGTCAGCCTTCACCTTCCACCAACTCAACTACGGACCTCTGCGCATTCAAAGCGATCAAGCGAGGCCGTCCTACACCTCCTTTTTTTCCCGCACCCTTCTTCCTTTCCGCTTCTCGACTCAGTTGTTTTGGGTTAACCTCAGAGTTTTGAGCAGCACCAATCACACTCAACTAAGAGTGTCTGTCAAGAATGTTCTAGGCCAATCCCACTTCCACTACCGCTCTCCTCATCCCACAGAAGACCCCCACCCGCACCCGTCTCTCCAGTCATGTGGACCTCTTGCAGCGGCGACGGGTCTGCAGGAACCCACGAGGAAGACATGACAGCTGCAGGTAGAGGCCTCGGAGGCGATGCAGTTGCAGCTCCAGGGCACTCACCCCCAGTTGTGAAGGAGCAGTGGCGTGTGATCTCTACAAACCCTTCTTGTCGCCCCGCACTGTCTCCAGATACAGGAGGTGACTGCTCCCCCTCTTCCCCCTCTCCCTCTCCCTCACGATGCGGTGAGCTGTTATTGTAGTCCTGCAAGCTCACACACACGCAGACCCTCCCATTGCCTTCCTCACACTTCAAGCGGAACCCATCTGGGCAAGTTATAGTGACAGTCTCGTTCCTGGTGGCGTTGCTCCCCCCCCAAGGAAGAGGGGAGTCCCCCGGAGCCAGCTCTCTCCTTCCTTCGCAAGGAGACGGATGAAGCTCTTCAGACGGAGGGGTGGACGGGATGGGGACACTCTCGGAACAGGCGGCAGCTGCAGGCAAGGTGAGATCAATTTGTGTGGTATGGATGTGTGCTGAGACAGTACTCTCATCTTCAAGGAGCAAGAAAAAAGAACCCAGGTCACTGACCCGCTCTCATCTCTCCGCCACCAAACCGCTGACTGGAGAGCACTTCATCGTTCGCCTTGCCACAGCAGCAGAAGGCAAGCACGAGAACGAACGAAGTCAAGTGGAAAGAGTTCATGATCTGGTCACAGGTTGGTCTTTCACGAAAAAAGATGCCGAGTTGGCACAAAGGCTGTTCGCCCACAGGATCGAATCAAAGAGTTTGAGCTCACAAAGACAGGCAGATAGGGATGGCTGCAAAAGAGTCCTACATGCTCGAGAAAGGAGTTCTGCCTGAGTTCAGAAGTGGGCTCACAGTTTGTTCTGAAATTGTTCATGCACTCAAGGCGTCTCCATGCATGGCGCGTCTCCCATCGTCTCCCTCCCGCAGGAGACGGCGCTGATTTTGTTACGTGCCCCTCAAGAATCACATGCAACCGCGTGCGAGTCGGTGCGACCGTGGCAGTAATGTGTGTGTGTAGACGGACATTCTTGCAGACTGGACTGTCAACGAGTCACGACATTTTCAATGGAGGAGACTCGATCGATCTTCTGTGTAGAATTGCCGTGCTCCAGTGGGCAATGCTTTCTTGGTGTCTTTGTATGAGTGCCTTTTCCGCCCTTTTGTGTGACCTCACTTTTGAAGCTTTTCCGCCATGCATATCGATTTTCGTTTTGACGTTTAAATCCGTCTCCGTCATTTCAGGACTCTGTCAGTCTGTGTAATTCTTCCGACTGCAGAGACTCCTTCATTGTCGTGTGTCGTCGCTCCCTTCTTTGAAGTGGAAGGCTGAAGAGGGAACAGAATGAGCAAAAAAGAATTCGTGAGCCCAGAGGGGTTTCGGCAAGACGGACGGCGCGTCACTGAGACAAGAGCCGTCTCCATGCGACTGGGTGGGGTGTGCTCCAACGAAGCTGACGGGTCGGCTTATGTGGAAATGGGAAGTACGAAGGCCATCGCGTATGTCTGCGGGCCTATGGAGAAGGGCCGTCGGAGAGATGCCAACAAGGGGTCAGTGAATGTGACCTTCACCATGGCACCCTTTGCCACTCAAGACCGGAGAAGACGAAGCCAACGAGACAAAATCTCTCTCGAAATGGCATTTGCCATCCGGCAAACGTTTGAGGCAGCGATACTTCTTGATCAGATTCCACGGGCAACTGTAGACATTCAGGTCCATGTGATTGAAGCGGGGGGAGGGGAGAAGTCGGCCGCGATTATTGCGGTTTGTTTGGCTCTGGTGGATGCCGGTGTGCCCTTGAACGATCTGGTTGTTTCAGCGTCTGCTGGAATTATCGGGAGCACAGCCATGGTTGACACCAGTCACGACGAGCTGGGTGCAGCAAGTGCGAACATGACGATGGCCGTTGAGGCGTCGACGCGGAAGGTTTTGCTGCTTGATCTCGACGCGAAGATTGCACAAGACCAGTTGGATCCTTTGTGGGAGGTGTGCGTACAGGGGTGTGAGCATGTTCTGCGCCTTATGCAAGCAACGCTCAAGGACAATTTGCGGAGAATGATCTCGTACAATCGGTCGCTTGAGGCATCGACAAGATGAACCTTTTTTCTGACTTGAAGGAGTCTCAAATTCTCTAACTCCCTGTTATTCCCTATCTAAATTCCTCTAATTCCCGGGCTTGCTAAATTCCTAGGTTCCGGTAAAGTTGAAATTTGAGAAAAATCAAGACTTCTAATGTTAAAACACTCTCATCAGAGTCATGATGAGTCTCTCAATACGGATTAATGACATATTTTTTATTTTTAAAATTTTATTTAGACAGTAAATTATATTAGACTCAAATTAATAACGAGTCAAATTCGTTTTTTTTTTTTTAATAACTCTTGATTCATTAATTCAAATTTTAATTGGTTGATTAGGGTCTCGATCCCCCCTATATCTTTCAAACTCTTTCTATTCTAGTTTTTATTGTCAAAGCTGATAAAAGCTGGCAGAGTAAGTTCAACCTAAAGCTAGCTTGGACCCCTTAAAGCAGTCAAAATAATAAAAAAAATCTCAAATATATATAATTCATAACCTGGATGCTGGTCTAGATGACGTACAATTAACCCTAATTAACTTACAACACTTAAGTCCGATAAAAAAGGCAAGTAAAAAAAAAGAAAAACAACACCCAAGAATACGTGGAATAATGCATAGTATGTTAATGTTTTATTATTTGTTTTTAATTTTGTGAGCATAGTTGATTTCATTGAGCCGCTTTCGTTAGCCAGAACGCGGTCTATCAGGTTGATTATAAACATACAATGAAACATACAGAGACAGAACGTGCACGCGCGAGAGCACGTACAGCGTCGCTTCGGACGCTGTAATCAATCAAGTCGCCCGCTCGCCAATCGATAGACAGGCACTGCCAAGGGTTCCTCGTTCTTTTTCCCTGGCCCCTCCCCTCTCTCATCCTATACATCCATCCATCCATTCCATTCATTCAATTTGCCTGCCTCAGTTTCCTTCTTTTCTTGCTGCCTCACCGTTTGTCTTCAAATTCAAGGTGGGGCTATTGCCATGATCCGCTTTTTCCTTTTTCTGTCTTTTTCCTTCGATCTTCTTCTGCGACACCCTCTCAGAGAAGTCGACAACTGACTGTCACACACATTTGTGCGTCCACAGTGGTGGTGGTGGTGGAAAGAGTCTCAAGCGCGACCCGCTCACGCGGCCACGTTTCACAGCACCCATCGTATGTTTTCTTTGTCTGCACATCTTTCTGTTCTGCCGCTTTGTCTTGTCCTCGACAGACTTCCGTTTGCTTTGCAGCCTTGCAAAGAAGCCATGCAAAGGCCGATGAATGATGCACGTTTGATGCTGAGGAAAAGACCGACACATCGGGATGATGAGGAGACGGAGAGCACAAGACATGACGACTTCTTGTTTCTGTGCAACAACAACAACAAAAGAAGGATGAACAGAAGAAAGCGCGGTAGAAGAAGATAGGAAAGGAAGATGATTTAAAAGACGCAAGGAACAGACGAGACTTAGGAGAGTCAAGAAAGGAAGAAGGGAAGGAAGACCATGAACGGACCAACCACTTGTCCATGTTTCTTTCTTTTTCTCTTTCTTTCTTTCTCATTTTGACCGTCAATCGAAAGGAAAAAAATAAATATGTAGAGGAAGGGCGGCTCGTCTACTGATGTACGCAACACAGACGGACGGACAAGACAATACAGAAATCACACACCCTGAAAGCACCCGCTGACCCATTGGAGGCACGTTCCTACTGGAGTGCCAAAACTTCTTCTTCGTGTCTATGTACTTCCCTTTTTCCCTCTCTCTCTTCTTGTTCTTGCACTACTGAGAAAAGAAAAGAAGAAGAGAGAAAAGTGGCGGCATTCTCCGTCCACTCTCTCTCCCTCTCTGCCTCTCACTCGATTCCCTCCCTCGTGTTTTTGCTTGACACATTCGCGATCCTCTCCCTCTCTGTTCGTGCTGAGTTGAAAAAAAAGTGGCACATGAATTGTGAAACAAGACAGCACATCACCTGGCCGTCTTTCTTGAATTCCCCCCCTCTTCTAACGAAACGAGGGGTCCTGCACGCTCCCTGCCTGACAGCTGCTACCCTTCCCTCGTCGTGTCTCCCTGCTCTGCTGCATTTCTCTTTCTCCCTGTGATGCCACTACTATACCGAGATCTCGGCTCTCTCTGTATTGCTCCGTCGTTCTTTTCTTCCGGCTTTTTTCTCCCTCTGCCTTGTCTCTTCTGAAGCCGCCCACTGGCTGTCTCCCCGTTCTTCTTTTCCCTTCTATTTATGCCTTTGTCTTCAGCCAGATGGGGCCTCCATTGGGGTTGGAGAATCTCTCCTTGATGACTGTGCCGAACACCAGAGAGATAATGGCAGAGAGCTTCACGAGAATGTTCAGAGAGGGACCAGAGGTATCCTTCAGGGGATCTCCGACCTGCATGCAACAGGCAGACAGACAGTGAAAGCACCAGAACACAGAAGCAAATCATCGGCAGGGAAGGAAAAAAGAGAAAAGAGGGGCAGCAGTCGCTGTACAGTGAAATTCGCACAGAAACACGCAGGTGAGAACGGGAGCAACGAAGAAGCCTCCACGCATGCAGTGCAGAGAAGGGAAGGAATTCTGAAGCTTCAGCAAAAGAGAGCAGAGCAGGGGTAAGAGGAAGGAAGAAAGGAGAGAGAGGAAAGGGGGGGGGAGAGGGGGAAGAGAGGGAGACGGAGCGGGAGAGAGGGGGAGAGGAACAACAAGAGGACAAACGCCTCGGAAGGAAATCACAATGAAAGAACCCAACAAAAAGAGCAGACACACAGAGACATGCAACCCCTCACCAATTTTTCATTCAAATAAGGAACCTTTATGAAATCATCAACAGCCCCCACAACACATCCCCGCTTTCCTCTCTTTGCACAGATGATACATCACACAAACAAACAGAAAGTAATTGCCAACACCCGTCCCTTCACCCTTCCGCGACTGACGGTGTCTCCAGTCACCGCGTTCTTGTGGGTTTCGCTTCCCTTCTTGTGTCCCTCCCCGAGGTGGCCTGCCTCGATGTACTTCTTCGCGTTATCCCATGCGCCTCCCGAGTTGGACGCAGAGATGGCAAGCTGGATGCCGGAGGTGAGGCCTCCTGCAAGGAGTCCGGCTGTGCAGTTCTTTCCGAAGCATGCACCGAAGACGAGAGGGGAGAGAATGACAAGAGCTCCGGGGGCAATCATCTCCTTCAGGGATGCATCGGTGGAGATCTGGATACAACGGGCGTACTGGGGTTCTGCCTCGCCGGAGATAATGGCGGGGAACTGGGCCTTGCACTCAGTGACCATCTGGTCGGCGGCGTCACCGACAGACTTCATGGTGAGGGCAGAGAAAGCGTAGGGCATCATGGCTCCGAAGAGGAGGCCAGTGAACACCCATGGATCAAGGATGTTCACATAAGTCACATTGGCACGGACGCAGAAAGCGCCGAAGAGTGCAAGAGACACCAGCGCGGCAGAGCCGATGGCGAATCCCTTTCCGATGGCAGCGGTGGTGTTGCCTGCTGCGTCGAGGGCATCAGTCCTCTGACGGACGTGATGGCCGAGCCCGGACATCTCAGCAATGCCACCAGCGTTATCGGAGATGGGACCGTAGGCGTCGATAGTCAGGGCCATGGTCAGAGTGCCCAGCATACCGAGGGCAGACAGGGCAACTCCATACATGCCGCAGAGAGAGTGTGCAACCAGGGTGGTGGCACAGAGGCAGAGAACGGGGATGATAGTGGAGGTGTATCCGACGGCAAGACCTGCAGATACACGGAGACGGAGTGAGAAGAAACCGGAAAGATCACCTATACATCCACATACCCACACATGGACGCACGGACGCACGCACACACACTGACACACCATGACCGACACCGACACACACACACACACACACACACACACACACACAAGCTGCTAGAGAGAGAGGAGATTGAGAACAAGGAGGACGCACCAGCTCTGACCCAGCGACTTCATTGAAAAAAGGGGCAATCGGCAGAGAGAGACATAGAAAAGAAGGGACGAGACGGCAGAGACTGACCGGCGATGATACCAGTGGCAGCGGAAGTGGTCTGTGTGCGAGAGATGGACTGGACGGGGTTGTAAGAGTGGGAGGTGTAGTACTCGGTGATGTACCTGCACAATTAATTGCATACCGCGTTTTGGGGAGAAAAATCATTCCACGAGAGTTTCCTGCTTGGGTCCGCGAGAGGGGCGGCGGGATGAAGGCCAAGGCTGAAATAAACTTCCCTCAGTTTCCCACCCTGCTTCCCACAGATTACCATCGGAAAGCAAGGAACGAGAGAGGCGAAAAAGGAGAGGGCAGACAAAACGGTAGAGATAACCACAACACAGAAAAGGTCGAAAGCAGCACGCCTCAACCGGACAAAAGCGCTAGAGCCAACAGAAATGCAAACAAATACACAATCAACAACCAAAAGAGTCTACCCACCCACCAACCCACCCACCCGATGATGAGACCAGACCAGAGACCCATGCCCACTGCGATGCAGGTGTAAAACCAGGGCACAGCGTCGAACTCAGCATCAAGGGCAAAGGTGTCAGGGAGCATGAACTTGGCAAGCACGACGACGGTGGGGGTCTGGAGGATGGTGGAGATGATAAGGACTCCCTTGAGGGCCTTCTCGATATCGGGAAGGTCCTTCACGGGGTAGATGTACTTCACCAAAAGCATGGTGATCAGACCGACAATGATACCCGAGGAGGAGAGCATCAGAGGGAACATCAACCCGGCCCAGGTGGCGGCAAGGGCATTAGGCAGCCCCTGGGAGGCACTGGCAATAACCAGAGTGGCGCAGGTGGACTCGGCAAGGGAGCCGAAAAGATCGGCGCCCATACCGGCGATGTCTCCGACGTTATCACCGACGTTGTCGGCAATGCAGGCGGGGTTTCTCGGGTCGTCCTCGTCGATGTCGAAGTCGAGCTTGCCGGAAAGATCGGCACCCACATCTGCGGCCTTGGTGTAGATCCCTCCACCCACACGGGCGAACAGGGCAATGGAGGAACCGCCGAGACCATACCCGGCAATGGCCTCGAACATATGAGCGTAGTCACCCCCGAAGCCAACCCACGGCATTTGGTAGATCTTGATGAGGATCCAGAGGATGGCCAGACCGATAGACACAAGGCAAAAGCCCATGACGGTACCGGCATTCAGGGCAACATCGAAGGCAGAAGTAAGATCGTTCCAAGCCTCATAAGTGGTCCGCACATTTGCAAACACGGCAATGCGCATGCCAATGAATCCGCAAATACAGGATGTGACGGAACCGACAATGAATGCAACCATGGTGCAGATATCGACAAAGGGTCCGATAATACAGGAGAAGAGAACAATGTACACTGCGAGGTACTTGTACTCTTGGTAAAGGAAAGTGTTGGCACCAGACGCAATCAGCCCGGAGACGTGCTTCATGGTGAGGACGGAATCGGCAGGGTCTCTTCCCTCCTCGGTCACCATGGGTTTCCTCAATCCACCAGTCTCCTGGGGGACCTCTACCTTAATGGATGCCACCCAGTAGGCTTCATAGACGCCCCAAATCAGACCCAGAATGGGCGGGATCGCCACAAGAAGGTCAGAAATCAAATCGAGATTGGCCATCTTGAACGGAAGGTGAAATTCTTTTCCCTCTGACTGCTTCCGAAAGCCGCTGACGGCCGACCAGTCCCCAGTGAGACAAAAAGAAGAGAGAGACACGAAGGACGTTATGACAACGAAGGGGAGAAGAAGAAAACCCTTCAACCAAGAAACAGCAGCAGTCTCTGACCTGATTTTCCAATTTTCGAGTCGAAAACCGTACGAGTACATGCCCCATTTTCGTGCAAAGAGGTGTGACGCGGCCCGCGGGGGCACTTTTTGCCCCGGAAAGTCACTTTCTGCCTTTCATAAAGTGTCGGGCCGCGTGCATGAGATGGGCCTTAAAAAAGCGATTTGTGAGATCAGCCCGGTCCGCGCCTCGCGCCTCGATCGAGGCTGAAAATTGGACACAGCAACATCTGGAGATCATCCGGAGTTTCAAACACAGCTCCCAAATCCTCCCCACAAGATTGGTTGTCATGCAGACACCTCTGAACAGATGGTTGGCTGACGAAATTTGAAGGCAATCAGGCAATTTTGGCCAATCTCTGATATTAATACGTGCCGTTTTCGCTTGGGTGCGTCTGCAGATCGTTCATTTTTGGGTAGCGGGTTGTCAGGTGTTGGCGAGAGTGCCCTTGCAGGAGACGGCAACCATCTCTCGGTGGTTTGAAGTCTTGCCTAGTCCCACCGCGTGGACCGATAATAGACACAGAGTACAGCCTCTGCAGCTCCGTCAATTTTGTCTTCGTCTGACACTTTGTTTTTACATGCCCAGCCATTTTGTAACTGTCACGGTGTTTTCCAAATTGAGGCACAGATATGTCTTTCGCCTCCAAGGGGAATTTGTCGGCAGCCGAAGCCTGGAAAAAAATCTTTGGGGCCAAAAAGGAGAAGGACGCCGCCAAGCAGGGAAACCAACCGAAAAGCGCAACTGATCAAACGCAAGCAGCAAAGAAGCCACCGACACAAGGTCTTTTTTTTGTTTGTTTGCCAACTTTTGCAATCCATTTATCAGTGTGTTCGCACCACAAATCATGTATGCGTAATTTGGCCCCCTCTCTGTGCAGATGCAGGAGTCGAAAATGATCCAGCCCTAGCCAACACCGTGCCTTCTTCAGTCCAGGCTCCTCAGACCGGTGAGTAGGCCGTTCCAGGTAGCCTTCAAGTTGTTCTCCATTTCGTTGAAACGTTTTGTTGATCAACTCAAGACACCTGCATCATTTGTGCCATTGTCTCTGGAACTTTGTGCAGACGCCAGTGCTTGTGCCACATCTCTTGTCTTCAAGCCTGACGATGACCCTGATGGAGGGGGAGGGGCCGCAGTGGGAGACAGAGAAGAAGAAAACGGAGACGGCACACAGCCTGCCGGTGTCCCTGGCGAGAGGACAGAAAAGGGGCCTGCCGAGAGTGGGGACCTGACAGGTCTCGTTGATGAGAAAGTGCTCCCACCCCAAGCTCCTGCACCCCTTGCAGTGGCAGCCTTGCAGTCAGATGGGTCCGAGGAATGTGTCACTGTCAGCACAGAAATTCCTTCCTCCTCTGCCCGGTTTGTCTCCAGGCCCTCAGAAGCCTCTGTTAATAGAAGCAGTAGCGGGGAGAGGAACAATTCCGTTTCGGTCCAAGTGAGGGAATCTGAGCAGGCCGTGTGTGCATCTGAAATCGCAGCCATGCCGTCTTCTGGGGGAGAATCGAGAATGTGTGTGGAGGATGAGGCTGTAGAGGGGCAGAAGGAGGAAAAGGGAAAAGAGGAAACGCCGTCTCCGTCTGTGGCAGAGGGACAAGGGTCAATAGAGGGGCTCAAGGAAATTGAAAGGATCCCAGGGTCCCCTCTTTCCCCCCCCCCTTCTGATCCGTCTCCCCCCGTGTTGAAGAAACAGGAGTCCCCTGATCTCTCCGCTCCTGTATCCGACACCAGCCTTCCTTCCTCCTCTCAGGACAGTGCAGCTGCGGCTGTCCCCCAAACGGTCATTTCCTCCGAAGAAGAGGGGAAGGGGGCTGCTCCCGTCTCCCTTCGCGCAGAGGGGAGGGGGGAAGCGGGGGGTCTTTGTGCGGCAATTAAAGAGGAAGGTGCAGCGTGTGAGAGGCCTGAAGGTCGGAGGTCTGCAGAGCGGGGAGAGGAAGGGGAAGGGCAGGCTGGGGGGCTGAGAGGGGGGACGGGGGGCTCCTTATCTTCGTCTTTGTCTTCTTCATTTGTTCCCCCTGTGGCGAGGGAAGTAGAAGCGAAAGGGAAAGAGGAGGGGAAGGAAACGGGTTCTGTGGAGGATGGAGAGGCGGAGTGTGTAGAGAGGCAGGCAGAGGAAAAGGAAGGTCAGAATTTGCGAGCAGAAGGGAACGTTGGGGAAGTCTCTCCAGAGGAAAAGGTAGAGACGGCACGGAAGGTTGCTGCAGAAGGGGGGGGAGAGACGAAGCAGACGGTGTCCGCAGAAGGTGAAGGAGTCACAGCAAAGTCTGTGGTTCAAGAAGCGGGAGCGAGAGAGGCTCAGGGAGACTCCACCGATTCCAGAGATGCCTCTGCATCTTGTGCCTCCCATCCAGGCGGGACAGACCAGATGATGATCACAGAGAAAGAAGAAGAAGCAGGAGAGGAACTCGCGCAGACAGCAGCAGCAGCAGAACAGAACACTGATGAAAAAGAGACCAGCAGAGAGCAGCCAAACCCGGAGCAGCAGGAGAAGAAGAAGCCCGCACTCCACCCTTTCTTTCTGGCTTCTTTCCATAAAGAGAGAAGGGAAATGCAGGCGAAGGCAAAACCAAAGCCGAAGGGACGCCCAAAAGCGTCTGCCTCCAAGCCGAACAATCAGAACGAAACTGACGGAGGACAGTCTCCCTCTCCCTCTGCCGATCAGGACGCCTCGTCTTCTGCTTCGTCCTCTTCTTCTTCTTCTTCTTCTTCTTCTTCTTCTTTTTCTTCCTCTCATGCCAAGAAATCAGAGCCCAATGCTGAGACTGCCGACCCCTCTTCTGCTACTGACTCTGGCGTTACAGCCGCACAGCCTAAACGGAAGAGAGGGAGACCCAAGAAAGCAGAAACACAGCCAAAAGAGACTGCAGGTAAGAGGAGGAGTAAAGACAAGTCGAAGGAAGAGAAGAGCAAAGAGGAGGAAGCAGAAACCGCCCCCGCACCCCAACTCGAAAACCCAAAGGAAGAACCCCCAAATGAGCCCCCCACCGGGACGTGGGAACCACAACCCCCTCAGCCTCCTCTCTCTCTTTCTTCCGCTTTCTCGACAGCAGGAGAACATCCCTCGGCGTCGAGTTCCGCCCCTCGCCCCCCTTCCCCTCAGCCCATGCATTCAGGCCTCCCCGGCTGCCCAGCTGAGACGATTCAGGATTCCCTTCCCGTTCCCTGCACAGACAGACTTCCTGAAGCCCCTCCTGCCAGAGTTGCAGAGGAGGCAGAGGAGGAGAGCAAACAAACGACTGCACAAGACCCCCCGCCATGTGAAAGCGCCGGGACCTCCGCAGAGCCCATGCAGAGGATCCCCTCCCCTCCCGTTGATTGCGACGTCTCCCCATCTCCAGAGACCGCCTCCGCGTCTGCCGTTGGGCAAACGCACAGGCAGTCAGTCTCCATTCCCGTCGCCCCCCAAGCGGGTGCGGCTGCCTCTCCAGAAGGCGTCATCGGCCCCCCCTCGGAGACGGGCCCCGCCCCTCCACCGGACACACAACAGAAAGTCCTAGAGGAGAAGGGAGAGACAGAAGAGACACGTGAAAGAGCAGACGAGGGAGGGGAACAGAGGGAATCAGAGGAGGAAAAGGGAGCGTCGTCTCTTGTGAATGATGCGGATGTGGATGAGAAGGAACGCAGCACAGGACAGCGCAGAGGGAGAGGAAGGGGGAGAGGCCGAGGGAGCACCCCCAGAGAAACGGAAGGAAGGGGGTCAGTAGAAGAGTCCCCTCCCCCAACAGCAGCAACAGCAGGGGGGAGGGGGAGGGGCCGCCTGAGGGGTAGAGGGAGAGGGAGGCCGCCCAAGTCTGCTGCTCCAGGGGAAGCAGAAGTGAAACAGACAGAAGGCGGAGGGAGTGTTGTTGATGATGGAGCTGCGTCCTCCGCAGCATCCTCCTCTTCCTCTTCTTCCTCTGCTGCTGCTGTTCTGACAGGAGGAGGGGGGGTCCCTCCAGTGGTGGATTTGGTGGACTCACCCGATCCTCCGTCGAGGCGGGAGAGTAGAGAGAGGTTGGCTGAGGGAGGGAATGGAAATGGAGGGGCTGTGAACTTGGTGGCTGCTGAAGGGAACCAGGCAGCGGCATCTTCTGACACAACAACGAAGCAGCAGCAGCAGCAGCAGCAGCAGGCGGCTCCGGTCAAGAGAGTTCCTGATATGTTTCTCTCCAAATCGGCCAGAAAGGTGGGTGGGTGGGTGGGATGACGTGGGGTCTGTTGGTCCTTTTTGTTTCATGAGTCTTGTTTTCAGTCCTGTGTGTCAGTGTGTGTAAGGCGTTGTTCGTCTCTCGCTTGTCGGCTTGATGGTGTCTCTGGTGGTCTGCACTTGAGGGGAGAAGTGTCCTTCCTGCTGCAGACTGTCAGATAGTTCCTATTCTCCCTCCTGTCGATCAGAATGCTCTTCGTCGTTTTCCCTTCGTCTCTGCTTCATGTGAAGCAGGCCAGAACCAAACCATTCTTCCTTATGTCCTGTTTGAATTTCGCAGAGACGCCGCCAGGAGGAGGCGGAGAAAGCGGCTCAGGAGGCGCGAGAGAAGCGGGAGGCAGAGGAGCGGCGAGAGAGGGAGAGGCAGGAGGCAGAGAATGCAAAGAAGATGGCAGAAGAAGCGAAACGAAAGGCTGAGCTGGCTGAAAAACAGAAGGCTGACAGGGGTGGGTTGACTCGTTTCCTTTTCTTCATTTCGTTTCCCTTCCGTTCCTTCCTCTGCGACGCTGCCTGCCCACAAACGGGTTCCTTTTCTTCTCTCTCTCCCTCTCTTCTCCCTTCTCCTTTCAAGAAAGTACAGCAAGGAAAAATCCCCGGTCGTATTTCCTTTTTGACAATCACCTTGTGCCTCTTCGTATGTCCGTTTGAACACAACTTTTTGATTGCAGAACGTCAGAGAGCAGAACTGGAGAGGTACAACCAAGGGAAGGTCAGTCAGTATGCTCCTTCGTTCGTTCGTTCGTTCGTTCGTTCGTCAGTCCGTTTGTTTTGTTGTTGGAGGGAGACCGAGCCACAATGATGGAAGAGAAGATTGCCGGAACCGGCAGGGGGCAAACAGCCAAGGGAATCCAGAGAACAAGAAAAAAAGAAAAATAAAGCGACAGGAAAAAGCAAAAGGTATGAGAAAATGACTGAAGTTCCTCAGTCTGTCCTCTTCCTTCAATCAAACTTGCCTGCTGCAAAAAACGGACATATGCATTGGCTGTTCTGCTTCTGCAACTAACTCCCTTTCTTCCCCCGGCCCCCGATTTTGTTTTGAGTGAAATGAAATGCATGCAGACGGTTTGCGTGGTCTTCAACAAAGCCGCAGATGCCGCCCAGAGGGCAGCGGCTGCTGCTCTGAACAAGGCGACGGGAGGGGGGGAGAAAGCTGCAGCTGCAGCAGACGAGCACCTGCTGTGGCCTGTGCTTGACTTCTCTCATACTGTCCCGTCAGAGGGAAGGGATTGGCGCCAGATTGCACCGGAGAGAGCTGCCTCTGGAGTTGAGGGGGAATCTCTCTTTCCCGGGGAGAAGTTCATTTTTTCCGGGACAGTCGACGAGTTTCTGTCGATGTGCGCGGGTGACCGCATCGTTTGTGGGGGGAATGAGGCGGGGGAAGCAGTTGAGATGGACACAAAGGTTCCCTCCTCCTCGGGATTCAGTCACAGAGCCGCACGTGAAGATTGCTCAGAGTCCCCCCGCGCCCACCGTGAAGGAGAGAAAGAGGCACAGGAAGAGGAAGAAGAAGAGCAGGTGGAGGCAAAGGAAATTGTGGCGATGCTCTTGAGTGGAGAGACGAAAGAAGAGGGTGTTCAGGAGACGGAAAAGGAAAAGAAAAGCCCACAGACAGGGGTGGCTTTCCTGCCCCCCCGTCCGGCTGTCATCCTACCGCCTTCCCAGTCTCCCCAACATCCCCTGACTCGCCCTCTTTCGTCTCCCGTCTCTCGTGAGAGTGGAGCACCGTCAGCAGTAGAAGACAGAGAATGTGGACGACAAGGAAAACCGGAAGGGGAGACAGAAGAGCCTTCAATCCCAAAGGCTCAGGAGGACTCGGGAGACACAAAGAGAGACGCGGGCGCTGCTAGGGAGGAGAATGGGGATGTTCAGCAAACGGTTGTGCCAGCCTTGGCGCAGTCACATACAGAGCAGCACCAGCCTGTCCCTTCCGCGACGACAGATGCAGAGATGATACAAGCGAGCCCCCTTCTTGATGGACGTCAAGAACCCCTTCCCGTCCCCTGTGAAGCAGCCGTCGATGCCTCCGCCCCCATCGAAGCGGACGGGAGCGTTCCCGTCCCCTGTGGAGCAGAAGGGGGAGGAGACACAAATGAGCAAACCCTTCCCATCCCGCGTACAGGAGGACAAGACAGTCCTCCTGTCGATGTGCAAATTCCGTCTCTGTCGGCCTCACCATCTTCCGAAGTCCAGCCAGAAGGATGCTCTTCTGTGGTAGTTGTTAACGATTCCGTGCCCCCTACCCACCCTGTTGAGGCAGAGAGGGCTCCTCAGGTGGAGGAGCGGGGCAAGGGGGTGGAAGAAAGGGACGGAGCCCCTCCGGTCTCTCCCGCCCCTTCCAGACCTCTGTCGTTTGATGGGGGCGTTGCGAGGCTCTTTCCAGTCGAGGAAAGAAAGGAAGCGGAGGAATTCGAAAAGGACAAAGGGGAGACGGGAGCGGAGGAAGCAGATGAAGCTCGGCCATCAGGTCCGCGAGAAACAGAGACTGAAAGAGATGGAGATGGAGATACGAGAGGGGAAGGGAGTGGTCAGAGTGGTCAGCAGAAGGAAGAAAAAGAAGTCGGTGAGAAAGAGACTCAGGAGGCACCCGCAGCAGCAGCAGCAGCTGTAGGAGCGGACGAACCGATGGGCCCGCCTGTGAAGGTTCCGATTGTGCCTTCATTCCTTGCGAGGAGAACCTTTCCTTTTTCTGCCCCTGCCAAGCAAAAGCTCTTCGGAGATGAAGAGGGGAAGGCAGAAAAAGAAAAGGCTGCCGATGCCGATGTAGAAATGGGAGAGGAAGGGCACGTCCAGGAGGCCGATGGGGATCCGTCTTCTTCCTCCTCTGCCGATCCAAAGAAAGAGGAAGAAGGAGGAGTCCCCTCCTCTCCTGCTGTTCCTCCTCGTTCTTCCTCTTCCTCTTCCTCTGCCGCTCCCCTCAGTTCCCCCTCTGTCGAGATGGATGTGGAGATCCCTATTGAGTTGGATGAGAATGGGCGAGGGAAGGTGAAGGGGATGACGTTTGTGTGTCCTGCAAGTCCTGCAGTAGAGAGGGAAAAGCCGAAAGCCGCAGAAGGAAAGCCCGCCCTCCTCTCCATCTGTCCGTCTGCTCTCCTTGCCAAACACCGGAAGGCCCTGAGAGACGACCGAACGGATCTGTCCCGTCAAATGGCAGGGAGAGACTGTAAGCAACTGACGGAGAGGGGAGGTCCCCGGACTGCTTTGGCTGGGCAGGCTGGGGGGGAGGAGGAAGTTGTGGAAGTGATAGAGGGCGAGGGGGATCGGCAGGTCCCTCAGGCCGCGGGAGGTTCTGAAGATTCATCGGCAGATTTGTCTTCATTGGTCTCTCCTGGGGCGTGGCGGTCTCTCTTCACAGACATTTTCCGGTCAGCTCCTCTGCTTTGGTGGCCCCAGTGCGCGAGATGGTTTGAAGCTGTCTGAATGCACTCGATTTCTGCTTTGATCTTCTTCGTGCCGTCTGTGTGTCTGTCTCTTTTTCTCAAATGTCAGCCTGAAAAAATGAGGTTCCGCATCTTCAGCTGCGAGAATTTTCCGTCTTCATGCCCACCGGTCTCTCTCGTTTCCTTTCCCTGTCTCCCCCCCCCCCCCNCCCCCCCTGCCCTTTCTGTGTGCGTGCGTGCGTGCGTGCGTGCAGGCCCCAGGACCTCGACGGGTGGATCGGAGACAGGGAGACGGCGGTGCAGGTCCTCGAGTGGATGCGGCGGTGGAAGAAGACAGTGGACGCACAGACGAAAAGTCCGTCAGTCAGTGAGACAGAAAGTGGGCGTGTGCGTGAGTCAGTGAGGTTTTGTTTGAAAGATCCGGGCAAGGGGGCGGGAAGGGAGTGCAGTGGTAGGACGAAAGGGGGTGCGGTGCTCTGTTACCCTTCGAAGCTGTCAGCGTGCGTCTGGAGGTCGGATGATGTACACTTCTTTCCTCTTTGAAGTGTTTTTCCTCCATTTCGGCTTCGGTGCTTCTTGTTGAAAAGATTTATGATGAGTTGGTGATTTCTCTTTCGTCTGATTGGATACTGAATGCCCGTCTCTCCTTCGTCCCTTCCTGCAGGGACAGCAGAGAAGGAGATCGAGAGGATGGAGTTGGCAGAGAAAGCTCTTCATCTTCAGGACAAGGAGCGGAAAAGAAGGGAAAAGGAAAAGGAGAAGAAGAAAGGCCGTCTCAAGCGGTCTTCATCTTCTTCCTCTCTCTCGTCCTCTCCCAACAAGTCTTCGTCCTCCGATTCCTCCTCTGACTCCTCATCGGAAGAGGACTCCGAATCCTCTTGCACGTCTCTGGACTCTGAGTCCGATTTCCTCTCGGATGGCCCCGGAAAGAGACGCCGAGCCCAGGGCTCAAAAAAGCGAAAAAAACAGAATCAGTCCCGAGCTGCCGCCAGTGCAGTGGTTATCACGGGTCCTGTGGGGACGGGGAAGACGAGTCTTGTGTACATGTGCGCGGCCCTGTCTGGGTTCCGCGTGTTGGAGGCCAACGCTTCAGACCATGCCTCTGGAAGGAAGCTGACCGATCTTGTTGGGGAGGCAACCAAGAGTGAAGGGTTGAAGAAGCAGACAGAGGGGCTCAGGGCGCAGGCGCAGCCATTGGGGGGAATTCGGGGATTTTTTGCTCCGGCGAATAAGAACCCCAACGCTGCAGCCTCAGCTTCAGCCTCAGGCCCCTCGGTTTTGGTCCCGAAGAGAAAACGACTTGAGCCCCCTCCAAAAGAAGGAGAAGTGGCACAGAAGAAGAAGGCGCAGGCAGAGGTGCAGAAAAAACGTCGGCTGGCCCGCTGGGCTTGCAGTGACTCTGAGTGCTCGTCCGAGAGTGATGGTCAAAGTCGGTCAGCAAAGGAGGAAACGGAGGGGAAAGGAAAAAGGGGGATGGGGGTCAAAAAGGCTCAAACAAAAGGAGAGAAAGTTGCTGGAAGAAGAGGAGTCAAGCAGAAAAAGCAAAAGGCCATCGAGGAAGACGATGAGGAAGAGGAAGGGGACTGTGAGATGACGGCCGAATCAGAAGAAAAAACGAAGGGGGGTAAAGAGGAGAAAGAATCTAGAGGGTCGAGAGGTAAGAGGTCAAGAGATATTGCTTCTTCCTCTTCCTCTTCGTCTTCTTCCTCCGATTCCGACAACTCCGATTCCTCTCAAGACGGCGCCGCGGCATCAGATTCAGACTTCGGCAAAAACAAAAACAAAAAAACGAATCCAAAGCTCAAACGCGCTCTCCAGCCGCAACCCAAGAGAGGCAGGCCCAAAGGAAAAGCGGAAGCCAAGAAGAAAAACACCGCCTCCACATCAAAATCCTCCTCCTCCTCAGCAGAGCCCCCTTCCAAGAAGGCGAAACAGGGCCCCACTGCCGCAGCCGTCAAACCCAAAGCAAAACCCAAGCAGGCAACCATACAGAGCTTCTTTGGAGTCAAGCCATCCGCCGCCAATGCCGCAGCAGCTGCCAAATCCGACCCGCTTCCCGACACTGAAGCGGTCAAACCCCAAGCTCAGGAGGGAGCCGACAAGGAAGCATCGCCCCTCAGAGAGGCGGTCTCGGAAGAGCCTTGTGTTGAGGTAGAACCGACATCTGTCGCCCCTCCCGCACCCGAGCCTCCTGCTCCTCCTGCATCTCTCTCGGATGAGAAGGCGACAGCACCTGCGAAAGCGATGCGTCCCTTTGCGCCCCTTACCTCCCAGCAGCAGCAACAGCCGCAGCAGCAGCAGTTGCCTGTCGTTCTCCTCGTTGACGACGCCGACGTTCTTCGAGTGACTGCAGGGGGGGACAGGGAGAAGGAGAAAGAGAGGGAACGCGCGTTCACTGCCCAGATCATCGCCTTGGCAGAGGCAGCACGACGACCCATCATCGTCACCTGCTCAAAGGTCAATGAATGAGATAGAGAGAGAACAAACTGGAGTCACTCCTGCCTGGTGTTTTTTGTTTACCATGACGTACCTTCCCCTGCGGGCACGCCATTTGTTTCTTTGCCCTTTGATTCCCTCCGCTTTGTCCGACTCCTGCCTACTTGCATGCCTCCTTCCTTCCGTGTCTTCTCTCTCTGCATGCAGCCTCCCCCCGCCTTCTCCATCTTCAAGCACTTCAACCTCGCTCCAGTACACTCCCGCGTTTCAGCTGCCTTCTACATCTCAGTATTGGACGCCTCCCGACGGCTTCTCTCAGGGTCCGCCCTCAAGGACGTCCCGAAAGAAGAAAACAAGGAAGGAAGAGGAGACGAAGGGACGAGAGGGGGAGACGGAAGCAGCGTGGCACAAGGGGGCGCAAACAAAAAAGGGGGGCAGACGTCCGCTCACCTGGCTGCGTTGACAAGCCGCGTCTGTGCAGAGGGGCGCGGAGACTTTCGAAGACTCCTCTCTGCCTGCCTCCTGCCTGTTCTCGATGACAGGCGCGTCTCTCTCGACGCACGAGGGGGTGAGGCTGGGAGGGCTGTTCGAGCCTGTCTCTCCCTTTTTGAAGGACTCTCTCAAACCTCTCTGACCCCTTTGATCTCGTTCCTCCTCCCCGAATACGCAGCATCACTCCCTCTGCCTCTGCACGGGAAGGCAAAGGCAGAAGAGGGAGGGGAGTCGAGATCTCTCTTGAGGGATGCAGCTGCGGTTGTGCTGGAGGCAGGTGACTCGTCTCCTGAGGCTCTGATCTCCTCCGCCGTCGTGCGACGGGGAGCACCCCTGACATCTCTCGTTTCATCCAACCCTGTTCTTGTGGCAGGATCAACGGGTATTGGGATGACAACAGGGGTGAAAGGTGAAGAGGAGGGAAGGTCCGTTGTGTCACTAGTGGACTATGAAGGGCTGATTGAAGAGCGGGAAAAGGAAAGGGAGAGAGGGGCACACAAGCGAGAAGGATTCTTCTCCGCCTCTTTCTCTCTGATGGGATTAGTCTGTCATGCCCATGCCAGCCGTGATTCTTCCGTTGTCGCAGATGGCAGCTCGGCAGCTACAGAGGGGGTGTGCTCCGATTTCTCCTGCATATCCCATGCTGCACAGGCAGCAGATGTCATGGCAGAGGCGGACGTTTGGGAGCAAAGGGCGGCGTTGAGTGTCTGGCGGTCCCATATCCTCAGCGGAGGGGCTCTCGACAGCGACGCGTACGCAGACCCTCCTGCTGACTGCCAGGGACAGGGACGGGGAGCCTCTCCTACCGCTGCGGGAGGTGCAGACCGGAAGGGGGCGGGTCGCGGAAGGGGGGCACCTCAGGGGTCGGGTGGGGACAGTGGAAGTGTGCTGGCCGATAGGGACAAGGATAAAGAGCCTCTGAGCAACGCAGTGCACTATGGTCGGTCCTGTCTCTTTTGTCCTGTTTCTGGGCTTTCTTGTGTCTTTGTGCGCCTTTTCTTTCTTCCTTCTGTGTGATTGCCTGCGCATCGTCTCTGTTTTGTTCCCTCGAAGAGTGGAAAGCGCGTCGGCACAGCAGAGCACTAACACACAGAGACTCTATTCGCAGACTTGTACTCTACCATCTGGCTGCCTGTGGCTATTCTGTCCTGTGAATGGAGCACTGCAATCGCCACTATCATTCATTTGCTGTGCAGATCTTGCGGCGGTTTTGCGTCTCTCTGGAAGTTTGCGTTTGGAGGCCCTCGGAATACTTTCAAAGAAGCTAGCGGCCTCCCGAGGACTTTCTGTTGACCACACTCAGTCCGGGGAAGGGGAAGGGGAGACAGCAGGGGGGAGATCCGTTAGAGCGCCCTCCTCCTCTGCGGTTGCAGTGAGACTTGCTGAGGGGCTCCAGAAAAGTCTGAAGCCTCTCCCGGGATCCAATTTTGTCGGCATCGGTCTGTCTGTCGGTTTGTTTGCTTCTTTTCTGTTTTTCTACAAAACTTCTTTTCTCTTCATACTTGTCTTGCGTCAGGTATGTTTCTATTGCCCTGCGTGATCCTCTCATAGCAGCTCGGAACGCTCTTGTCGTTACCTCCTTTTCACGCTGTTTGGCTTGCGTGTCTGTGAACCCCCTGCAATAAACTCGTGCTCCTCTCGCACTGGATCAAACCAATCGAGTCATACATCCGTGACTCCTTCCCTTATTTCTGCTTGCCTGTCTTTCGCTCTTCTTGCCTGCCTGCCTGCCTGCCTTCCTGTGTGCCTGCCTGTGTGCCCGCAGCGTTCGGATCCGAAAGGGCCGCAGCTCTTCGAAGTCTCCTGCTTCCCCCCTCCCGGACTCGGTGGCTTCTCCCGGCAAGCAGCGGCTGCTCTGCCCGTGTCGAGTACTCAGCTGCTGCATGCGCCCTCTCCAATATACCCTGTGGATCTGCTGCCATGCAAAAGGGAAAGGGTCCCCATAGCGTGGCTGCTGCTGCATCGGCGGCACTTCACTCCGCTCCCCGGTTGTGTGAGCGAGTGACGAGGCACCAGGCCGCTCTGCAGCGAGCGCAGGAAGAGAGGGAGGCCGCAGCCCTGCGAGGAGACACGGCGGAGGCCTCAGAACTCCAAGTGGAGAGGGGGGGCTCCTCGGGGGGGCACGGGGGGAAGAGCGCGGGGATCCCTGAGCACCTAGCTCTGGTATGCCAGACGATGCGGTCGATGGAACGAGAGGAGCGCTTGGCACTTGTGGTCAGTCAACATCGTCCTTCCTTCCTTCCTTCCTTCCTCCCTTTCTTTCTTCCTTCCTTCCTTCAAATTTGCTCTCTCACGGCCTGTTCTCTCTTGTGCTTGTCTTCCTTCCTGCTTTGTGCATCGGCACCTCATTATCAATCTTTTGTTGGACACAAATTGCGTGGTCGAGGTCGTTTCGCTCGTTTGTCTTTCGGACTGTCAGCTGTGCCCTAACTGAGTTCATTCTGCTCGATTGATGGGTTCGATCAGTGAACCAGCGCTTCATTGCATCCCTGCAAATAGGACAACATTCTTGTCACGTCCTTGTTCCCCGTCTGCCTGCAGAACGCTCTTCGGTTCCCGCCTCCCCCTGCGGAATGAGAAAGAAGCCGAGGTGCAAGAGAAGGCCCTGCCATAGCCTTCCCTTGACGACCCACATGATGGCAAGGAAGGGAAGGGAAAGGAGGGAGACAGGCAAAGGGTGTTCTTTTTCTGATATTTCGGAAGAGCGCCTCTGCTCTGCTCTTGACCCCATCTGGTGGCACAGCATCGCATCGTGAAGAGCTCGGGTCGGTTTCTTGGACACGAATGTATCGTCATCTGTACGGTGTCAAGCAGATGCCTTTGCATGCACTTGGGATCACTCTCGATCGATCTGACAAAGCTGATCGATCTTTCAAAAAGACATCGTGTCTCTCCTTCGTTTGTTTGCCTGCGTGTCTGCTTATCGCTCTCAGTGTACTGGGAAAATTGGTTAGAACAGCTAGTGCTTCACGAACACCTGAATCGCATTCTATCGCAAATGTTTTATCAACATCAGCTGCAAGTACTAGGGCAGCTAAAACTCAAAAAAAACTTTTTACGCTTTTTACATGAATGTTGCTAGCAACATTGTAGCCTCCGGCCTACATCTAGGCCTACATGATAGCTTTCAAGTTGTGCTTAATAGCTAGCAGTCTAGCTAGCAATTTTAAATTTTTGCATTAATGTATGATGATGACATATGAAAGTCTATGATAAAAAGAATTATGCGCCTTCAGTTATTACCCCATCAACTTGAAGGCAGTAAAAAAGTTGTATGGGTAAATAATAATCGCGTAAAAAATAATAAAATAAATAATATAAAATAGAACACACTAGACTACACTATTACATTACATCAATGTGGAGTAACATCATTATCACATCATACTCAGTGTATTATTCATCTTACTATTATAAAAGAAACTACCGCTAGAACCACCGTTTCATAACAGCTTTGAAAATTAAAAGTTTACATAGTCACTAATAAATTTATAAATCTTTAAACTTTAGAAAATTAAAAAACATAATCGTAATAAGTGTTGACACTGTTTTTTTTTAGGCTCAAAAATTACTTTCTTCAGCATTTTGTTGTCCAAAGTTATACTCCAAACACTCCAACACCTGTTGGTCTGGCCTTCCCCCCTCCTTCTCAGCCCGCCTTCTCTATACACATGATCGAGGAAACACTGAAAAGAATTGACCCAAAGAAGGCGTTGGGTTTAGATGGGGTTGGCCCCTGTCACCTCTCGTTATATTTTAGTTTTTCTCCTCTCTCGCGCTTGCTGCTCTTTGTCTTTTTTAATTTGTTTCACCTTTTTTCTTTTTGGCCTGAACGCTGGAATGTATTGCGCATTGCTCCCGTCCCCAAGGGCCCGCCGAGTTTCGACTATAACGAATGGCGCCCGATCCACATTGTGGGGCTTCTGGATAAGATTTTTGCTTTATTGATGGACTCAAAGATCAGAAAAGAGGTGAAAATTGACGAAAGGCAGCTCAGCTTCAGACAGGGGGTAGGGACAAGGGAGGCCTTCGCTGCTCTGTCTTCGTTAATTCTTAGCTCCAAAAAGAAGAAGAGCCCTCTGATTGCCGCGTTTGTTGATTTCAGCAAGGCGTTTGATACAGTTCCTCAGGTCAAAATGTTAGAGAGGCTCAGGGAGGAAGGAGTAAGCCAAGCTGATGTTTGGATGATTCATTCGATGTATAGTCAGGTGAAAGCTCGGGTAGATGGGGCAACAGAATGCTTTCCAGAAGGCGGAGGAGTAAAACAAGGCGATCCTCTCTCTCCTCTCCTCTTTCTTCTTTTCATCAACAATCTGCATAAGTCTGTCAGCTCCGATAATAAAAACAGGAATCAAAGCTCGGCTGGGGGTACTGATGGAGA
>JAHBMJ010001649.1:13241-48140 GCA_018398765.1 Chromera velia
GGGGGGGGGGGGAAGGGGCGGGGTTCAGTCAAGTTCCATACGTATATATCGAGAATTACGGCGGCCCCGCCCCCCGCCTTAGTAAAAGCCTTCCCAAAACAATTAAGGCAGGTCCCCGGCCTGCGTTGAATTCATGCATGCAGTTGCTCGGAGAGGGCAGGGCAGCTCTGCTTTAACTGCCGGGGCCGTCAAGGGGCCCGTTCAATTTGGTGGTTTTTTGAATTTGAGACCAAAGACTGAGCGAAGGCAGATGATCGCTGATGTGACTGGAAAGAGCTCTCTAATTCTCCATATATGATTTTACGGTGCTCGGTTGATGCACAAGCTTCTCACGTGTCATTGTAATGACGCTGTGAGAGAGGTGAGCGGGCTTCAAGCGACTGGCGGTGCTTTCAATACCACTTGCGGAGACGGTTCTCTTCACCACCCAGTCGTCTTGCCTGACCAGTGAGTGCTCTCTGAAGGAAGGCGGTCCCATCATGGACCCCCACGGAATCGACACCGGTATCGATGACCTCGATATAGATGATGCTGCAAACGATGAAACATTCGGGGACATTGGGGATGGGCCCGTCGGTGAGTTTTTCTTCCGGTACCAACCACCGAGCCGTTACCTTATATCCATGAGTTCCTCTGCTTGTCCTTACAATGTTTTGTCTGACTGCAGGGGACGACTGGACCCCTTCCCACCACCAACTGGAGACTATGGCGGAGATTGAGGAAAGCAGACACATCCACAGGGGTGCAAGCGATCCTATGGGTCAGTCAGTTTTCCACTTGCCATCCTTCCCGTCTCTTTCTCTGTCTCCTTGCAGATGTATGTTCACATTAACTTTTACGTCCGAACGGCACCCAGTACCAGATTCATCAATGGCTTGATCTGTCGACATCAGTCCACCCTTTATCATGTATTCTTCTCTTCTCCTCTGCAGGGTGGCTTGGCGGGTCTCCTGACCCCACAGGTTCCCCCCCCGCAGAGCCGGTTCCCCGGGCTTCTTCCCTGAACCCTTGGCCATCATCTCAACCGTCAAAAAGAGGGGGGCAGGGGGACATGGACAGTGACGAGGACGAACTTTGGCCTTCCGGACCCCGTGGAGGTGCCGACTTGACTTTTCTCGATGATCGTCTCGAGAGAGAAGGTATCGGCAGGGGGGGGGGAGGGGGGCAAGTGCCTCCTCCTGGATTGCACCCAGTCAGGCCGGGGCCCATGCCGGGGTCCGGTCCTCCCTCCACACACACCCCTTCACATCGACATTCAGATACAGGGGGACACCCCAATAACCACTCACAACCTCCGCAAGGAGTCATGCCAGTTCAACCCTCCGTTCACTCTGAGGCAGCAGTCTCGCTTCCTCATTCCAACGCAAACTCCAACTCCTCTCCCCATCCAATGGATCCACCCAGACCGATGCCCCCTCAAAACATGCAACGTCCCCCCCAATCCGTATCTCCCGAGATGGTCCCAGCCCCCCACCAGATGCCCCCACCGGGCATGCCGATGCCCCCACGAATGCCCAACGCGCCCTTTGCCATGCACCCCCGATTCGCCAACATGCATCCCCAACAACTGCAGCAAATCCAGCAGATGCAATTTCGCATGATGCAACAGCAAATGCAACAGCAACAGCAGCAGCACTTACCGCCAGGTCTTGGAGGTCATCCCACCACTTCACACCCGCCCCCCGGTCTTCCCAGCCCCCCCGTTAATGGACCTAACGTTATTCCCCCCCAAAGCCGTCCCCCCCAAATGTCTCCTCAAGGCTCTCACCACCCAGATCCAATTCACATGGGAGGGAGGCCCTTGGAGGCAGATCAACAAGGAGGAAGGGATTCAGGATCTCTCCACAGATTCTTCCCGGGACTCCAACAACAGCAGCCACCACAGGGAGGACAACACCCAGGACACCCCCAGTATCCCCATCAACAAATTCCTAGTCCCGGCCCCGGCCCGGGCGGCGTCCACGACGGACAGCGGCCCATGACGCCCCACTCGCCCCACCGCCACACTGCTCCTCCCATCTCCCCCCCCTTTCCACAAGAAGGCAGAGGTACTCCTCATGGGGGGGGTCACTCAGGACCCGGCCTTCTGGACATGCTGCGTGGGGGTCCTCAGGGGGGGGGTGCGCCTCCCTCCACGCCTCCTTCCTTCCCGCCGTCTCCGGGCGGACCAAGGGGTCCCTCTGCAGAAGCGATGCAAGGGGCAGCAGGGGGGCACAGACACTCATCCGCCTCTCTATACGGTGACGGGACTCCTCATGCTTACCCCCAGGGTCACATGAGACCTCCAGGAACCGACGAGAGGGCACACACGACATCGCACGCAATGCATCAGAGAAAGATGATGATGCAACATCAGCAGGCCATGGGTGACGCCGACGCACCACACCAGCATCAATTCTCCTCAGCGGATTTTCCTCCCCTGGGCACAGAGCCGCCGAAGGGAGGGACAGGAACGCCGTTGACGCAAACCCCCGCAGGAGGAGACGGCGGGGGGATAGGGCACGGACAGGGACAGGACATTCTGGCAATGCTGAGGGGAGGAGGCGGGGGTGACGTGCATGGGGGCGGGATGACCCCCCCAATGGGCTTTGGGATGAGAGGGAGACAATCCTTTCCGGGGCCCCCTCATCCTCGTGGTGGGCCCTTCATGCAGGGCCCCGGCCCTCGAGGACCCCCGCCCGGTTTCCGCCCGCACGGCGGCGAGATGATGGAAGGCCTCCAACGGCCCCTCGGATGGATGGGTGAGTGCCTCGAATGGCTGGATGGATGAAGTAGTAAGAAAGGAATCTCTCTTTTCCAATTTCATCACCTCTTGCTTGTGTGTTTTTCCCCCCATGCTCTATTTATTGGATGCAGTTTTGCTTTTTCATCTCCTCTGTGTCATTGCCTCTGACTAACCGCATGAGGGCAAGACGAACGAGTGAGTGAATGAGTGAATGCGTGAGTGACTGCAGGCATGGCTCCCCTGACAGCATCCCACAAAGGCAAAGTGATCCGTCTGTTTCGGGGAGACACAGGGGACGAGGCGACGCCTCCTCACGGCTCCGGTCTCCGGCTTGCTCCGGGAAGATTTCTTTTCAATTGGGTGCGTGCGTGTGTGCGTCCATTTCTGTCTCTGATTCTATTTCTATTTCTTTGTTTTTTCGTCGGTTTGTTTCTTGTTTTCTGATGACATCTCTCTGTAGGGCGACGAAAAGAAAAAAGGAAGGCCCAGGTACGAGTCGGTTGGCGCTCTCTCTTCCCTTTTTTCTGATTTGACGAAACTAAGGGGAGGTGGACGGAGGGAGGGTCATTCGTCGTTTCCTGAATAGAGAAATTGCGTGGCTGCCTTGATGCATGCCTGCCTGTCTGTCCTCTCCCTTTTCCAGCATATGCTCCCTTTGGTTCTTCTTTTCGTTCGCTTTCCCGCGGTTCATCTGTGCGTGTGCCCCTTCCTTCCTTCCTCATGCCTTCTTTCGGTTTCCCTGTTCTCGTCCTTGCTGTACGTGGATTGATTGAGTCTTCAGCTCCGACCGCCCCCTCCTAAACCTCGGCCTCCCGAATGGAACCACCGAAGGCTGATGAGAGACCATGAGGTTGGTCAGTGGGTGGGTGGATGAGTAGGCAGCTAGGTCTTTTTCTTTTTGTATCCTTCTCTGAGATACGTCTTTCTCTTTTGTCTTTTGTCCTTCTCTTTTTGATCTTTCTTCCGCGACAGGTCGGGTTCGTACCGCGTCACCCAAACTGAAGTAAAGGAATCAAGGGAAGGAGCGAGCAATCATGCGATACAATTCTTCCCTGCTCTCGTACTGTCACTAGGGGTCCGGCATCGGGGTGTGTGTCCTCATCCATCCAAGCTCTTCCTTCCCCTTTTTTTCGTTTCTTTCCGCTCCCTCTCTCCCTCTGTCTCTTTCGCTCTCTTTCTCTCTTCTCTTTCTTCTCTCTCGCTCTCTGTGCGCGCGCGTGTGCGCGTTTTTGCTGCTACTGTGAAGACTTGCCGACCGAAGAGGTCTGTGGAAATTATTTCGTTTACTTTTCACCTCTCGGCTCTCATGGTCTGTACCTCCCCCCTGTGTGTTTTCTCGTTCTCTCCTTATTTCCTTTCCCTTCGAGGGGCTGCAGCTGGACACCGTATTGAGGGCCCAGCTCTCTCAGGTATGTGAAGGGAAGGGGAGGGGAGGCAGGAGGAGGAGAGAAATACGCAAAGAGTGATGGGAAAAGGAGGAAGATAGTCGAGGGATCGATCTATCAAGGTGGCTGTATCTTCAATCTATCTATCAGACCTTCTCCTTCTATCAACTTCTTTCTTTGATGTAGAATTTTATTTTGGATGGATGGGGCCTTTTCCTTATTCCTTTCCTTTCTGCACCCTCTACCTGGGATTGTTTGTTCTTTTTTCCCTTCCCCCCTTGATTGGAAGGAACCCTTTTTACTTTTCCTCTACCGTTTCTCTGTTTGAGAGAGAGAGAGAATCTTTTCGAATGTGTTCACCCCACCCCACCCCACTGCCTATGCATGCATGCAGATGCAAAGGGACCCGAATGTCCAGTTGTTCAACTCCAAATTCTCTCTGCCTCCCGTCTATCCAGCCGCTCATCTGATCAAACAGCAGAGGGGAGACCGAACGCCGGGGGGAGGGGCCACACCGGCAACGGGACCTGCACCCAGCCCTATGTCGGGTCCTCGACACTCCCCCAAAGCCTCCCCATGTCCCTCAACCGGCCCGGCAGGGAGCCCGTTGAGTGCAGTTCCTGAAGAAGGGAAAGAGGGGGAGGTGCCTGAGTTGTCCCTATCTGGAGCTCCTGCTGAGGAATTGACGCCTGAGGAGATGGAGAGACGGAAGGCAATAGAGGAGGAGGAAGAGCGGAGACGGAAGTGGGAAGAGCGAAGGCTTCAGAAGGAGAAGGAGAGACACGACGCGCGATGGGGTCGGTCCTCCTACAGCTCTGTGAGGGGCCCACGGCAATTGATTGCATTGTCCGGGGGTGCGGTGCATACGGAAGAGGAGGGGCAGCAGGGAGCGGGGGGGGGGACGGAAGGGCACTCGGGGCATGCCGGTGCCCCTCCTCCTGGCTTTGGGGGTCCCTCTTCGGGTCTTCCAGATGGCCGATTGAAGGCCAAAGGGAAAGAAAAGAGCAGGGAGGAGGAGGAGAGGGATGCTCAGAAAAAGCTGCGGTCAGTCGATTCTCATGTATGCTGCTCCCCTCCTGTCCTCTCGTCTCTCTTTTCCTGTTTTTCTTGTTCAATTTTCTTTTGTATTGCGTTGACACCTCATGGCGCTGAAGCTTCCGCGAAGAGTAGCAAAAATACGGTATGGAGAAGGCATGGGTGTTGAATTGACTTGCTGATGTACATGTCACCTTCTCGCGTGTCTCATAGTATGACAGGCTCCTCGGGATGCCTGCCTGAATACTTGTTCCACCTATTTCTCCTTGACTGAAGGGAAGCAGCGAGGGGGTCTCTTTCGGCAACGGGACTGCGCTTGTCGTTCTCTATCCACTTACACTATTTTCGTTCTCGTCTTCCCTCTCCACCTCGCTTGCAGGTGGACGGTAGAGGGATGCTACGACTTGATTTTGGGCGTCGATCAACTCTCTGACGAGCTGCAGGTGCGTGATGCTCATGTTATGTTCGCAGAGGGGGGACGCCAACAGAGCAGGGAGGGGAAGAGACTGCAGTAGCTTTCTTTCTTTGTTGTTTTTGCGTGATCCTCTACCTTTTGTCCCCTTTTTCTTCTCTCCCTCCCGTCTGAAGCGTGCTGATTCAATTTCACCAGGGATTTTTTGCGCATAGGATTCTCAACTTAACCAAGCCATTTTTCCCCGCATAGACGGACGGATACTTACTGTGGTTTCCCTCATTGCAGGCGTGTCCTGGAGGCCGGCTCGATCGCATTAACGAGCTTTCGACCATCCGCGCTCGTTACGTGGCGTCACTGTACTCTCAGTGCGCGCTGCGGTCTTTCTTTCGGCCCGTCGGAGAGGGAGAGGGGGGGTCTACTGCGAATTTGATGGCTTCCGCAGAGGAAGGGGAAGAGGGGGGGAAGAGATCTCTGACCCCCTTCTTCGAGTCTTTAGTTTTGGGACCTTTGGGGGTCCTCATAGCAAAAGCACACTCCCAAGCCTACGCTGCCGCTCTGAATGAGAGACGGCGCAGGTCTATCACCCAGTCTGCTGAAGGTCCGGCGGCCTCTCCAGCGCCTTCGGCTTCCTCTGGAAGAGACTCAGAGGGACCCGGGCCTGGGGGTCTTGGTGTGTCAGGAATGAGCTCCAGGTCTGCTGCCCTGAAAGCTCGTATGTCCGAGAGGTTGAAAGCAAGGGAAGCTGCAGACGCGGCCGCTGCCACTTCGGCTGCAGTTCCCATTCCTCCACAACCAGGACCGTCTCCAACGCCGTCGGCAGCGTTACTGAGCGTCTGGCGGCTTCTTCAGATGAGAAGGGGACGTGAAATTTTCTTTCGTTTGCTTGATCTTCTCCTCCTCTTGAGGGTTGAGAAGTCAGCAGATTTGGGGTTTGAGTTTGGTTTGGGATTAGAGGGAGGGGATATTGACGGTGGGGGGTTTGGGGATTTGTTACCGTCGATGATGTCTCCGGAGTTTGGGGAGGAGATTATGAACGGAGGGGGAATGGGGATGGGTAGTCCGGAGTCAGAGGAGACAAGGAGACAGAGGGAGGACGAGAAGACAAGAAGAAGAGCCGAGAGGGAGCAGAGGAACAAAATCAGAAGAGCAGAAAGGTTCGATGAGATCGATATCCTTGGGGCAGTTTTCTTCCTTCTCATGGTCAGTCGGTCGGTCGGTCAGGTTGTCGTTTCCCTTTCTGGTCAGAAAATAAGGTGGCAAGACCGAAGGTCCGCAAGGAGGACCTGCTTGCAAGAAATGGATCCTTCCATGCAATCAGAAAATTGTGTTCACTTTCTGCTTCAGCATGTTTCAGTATGTGCCCATTCGAGCTCACAAACATTTGCTTGATCTCTCTGACAATTTTCGTTTTCTTTTCGCTCCAGACCAACAAAGAAATCGACCAGCTTCGTGTGAATTGTCTCTGTCCTCGGGTGATTCGTGGCGCTCCGTCTCCCCTTCCCCTTCCCTTCCGTGCCCCGAATTTTCTCCGGAAGCCCTTCCCTGAGAACGCTGTCTCCCTTAGCTCTTTTGTCTGTAGAATAAATTCATCATCCGAAGACCTTTTTTTTTCTGTCCTGCCCTGTCGTTGTTCTCACCTCTCTCTTTCTGTTTTTTCTTGCAGGCTCTTTTTACCTCTCCCGCCGCCCTGGAGTCTGCCCTGGCCTTCAGTGCGCTCCCTGCTGATGACCTCACAGTCGCCATCGCGGCTGCCGGAGGGAGGGGGTCCTCACTTCCCGATGAGGCACCGATCCCGTCTCCACCCGCAGTGACGGCCTCTAAAGTTGCCCCACAGGATCCCTCATGGGCCTCCGAGACGCGGGCTTTTCTCCTCTACCGCTGTGCCATTTCGGACCAGGAGATCAACGCAGTGAGGGAAGGGGAGAGGAAGAAGAAGAACGGAACGGGAAGAAACCTCTTCGGTTCACGCTGGAGAAAGGAAGGGGGGGCGAGTAGGACAGGAGGACCTGGATGGCAGTTGCGCGTTCTGGTAGAGGCTCTTGAGTGTCTCTCGGCTTGGGGGGGGGGTTCCGGTGCAGGTGCGGGAAGACATGGGGCAGAGATGGGTTTGGGGGATGAGGGAGGAGGGATGGGGGCTCTTCGGGAGATCGGGAAGGCAATGTCGATGCTCAACGCGAGCGCTCCTGCCTCGTTTGCACCTGGAGCACAACCGACTGAGGCCCTCGAGCTCTCGATGCATTTGATTAAAGAATTTAAGGTCACTAGTGAATTGATGAAAATTAGCTCGGATAGAGAGCGGGGGGGGCGGCGCTTTGGGGGAATTTTGGGAATCTGCTGCTTTTCATTTCCTTGTGGACAGACCTTTCGGTATAAAATGCGAACATAGAGATGATGAATGAATGAAAGCACAATCTTCATGAATGAAAGCACAATCTTATCTTCTCTAGATTGGCGACCAGTCCTCTTCTTCTTCTTCTTCTTCTGCTTCCCTTCTGTCAAGGAATCGGGAGGGTGTGGACGGTCAGGCGACGCAACGTTGATTGTCCTGTGGCCGTTTTGTTTGCATATCCTTCATGTATGCGAACGTTCCTGTGCGTGTGCATATACATATGTGCGTGTACGTATGAATATGTGTTTGTATGTGCATGCGTGATTGCAGGGTGCGGGTCTGATGAGTGTGCTGATGTGGTGTCTGGGCCTTGCGCACTCCGAAGATTCCCCCTCCTCTTCCTCGTCCTCTCCTGCTTTCCCCCAAGGCCCCTCCTCAGGCCTGCAGGCTGACGTCTCCACCCCCCCTCGGCTGCACCCGCTGGCATCGGGAGGCAACCTCTCGGAGGGCGGGGGCAGTCTGAAGGCTGCTCGGGAGAATGGAACAGTGGAGGGGGGGGACAGGATGAGTGAAGCTGCAGGAGACGGCAGGGCAATTACTGCCAGCCAGACCCCCCTGGCTTCCTTAGCGTCTCTCAAGGTCGGTCAGTGGAAGGGAGTCGGCAATCACATATGATGAAGAAAAACAAAATTCCGACGACACCCCGCCTCATTTTTGAGAGGGCGCCCGGGAGTCTTGCTGATTTGAATTTTATTTTGCTCTCTACCTGTCTGCAAGAGAAATACATGATCTGCCTGCCTGCCTGCCTGCCTGTGTGTCTATCTGTCTGTCTTTTTGACCTTGCGAGTCATAGAGAATGCTGAAGAACAAAAGCGCAATTATTCTTCTTGAATGCGTGTTTGTTTTCCTTTCTTTTAAATTTCCCCTTCAGGGTGGCGCCTTCCTGTTGCGATTTTTGTTGTCGAGACAACCGGAGGCAGATGAACTCTTCACCTGTCTCCGGTCAACGATGACCACCATCAGGGGAGAGAGGCCTGTCAAAGGGGCACAACCGTTGCCGCTCTACTACGTGGCCCTGGCCCCCCTGCTGAAGATCCTCCCTCCCGCACTCATCAGGTCTGCAGTGGCCTCTGCTCTGAAGCCCATGCACCAAAAAGAGAAAGAGACAAGAAGCGAAGGGATGGAGACGGAGACAGAGGCGGGTATGGACGAAGAAGACGAGGAACTTCTCTGGATGCCTTCCATGACGTCTCTCGGGGGAGACTGCGGATTCACACCGCCATCCTCGTCTTCGTCCTCCTCTTCATCGGAAGCAGCCACAGCCACTGCGAGGGGATCCCTGCGGACGAATTTGATGAGACTCCATGTGGGGCCTCCCTCAGTCCCCCCCCCTCCAGGAACCATTCCGACCTTAGTTGTGGCGGGAGGGAAAGGGTCGCCTCTAGATGCTTTGGTTCTTTTGACCAGCTTGGGAGAGAGGGCGTTGAATGTTCTCGCGTTTGGATTCGGATACGGCGGGCCGGGAGAAGGGGAGGGAGGGGAGGGGGACCCTGGGCTTCGTCTGAAAGCGGAACTGCGACAGCTCTACGACGACGGTCGCATGAGATTGGAGTGAGTGGAGTGAAAGAGAGGCGATTGATTTATTCCTACATGCATCCGTCTTTGCATAACGGTCTACGTGTGTTATCTGAGCCTCACGTGTCGAGAGTGACGAAAGGCTTTGTGATGATGCCAGGGGTCTATTCGAAGGAGATGTGAATTACTTCCCGCTAGTCATTCTTGTTTCATTGTTTCGTGTCGTATGGTTGGTGTCCCTCCCATGATGCACTTCAGAATGGAGGTCGTTGTTCGTCTCTCCCGCTCGCTCTTTCTCTCTCTGCCTCTGCTTCTTTTCTGTTTTATGCTTTCCGATCGTTCTGGGTCTTGCGATACCTTAGTTTCGTTTCCGCTCGAAGGCGTGGCAGAAGTTTTGAGCTCGCTCAGCTTCAAGTATTGGAGAAGCTTCATGTCAGGGTGCCGTTTTCTTTTCTTCTGGTCGTTTTCCCACTGAACACGTTTCGCTTGCGGACACTCTCGGCATCAGGAATCGTGTGTGTCTGTGTGTGCGTGTGTGTGTGTGCGTGTGTGTGTGTGATCGCGGCAGCCAGCTGCAAAGCCCACGCCGTGGCGACACTCCGCAATTCCTCCTCGACTTTCTCCTCCACTACCCCAGGGGGGGGACCGGACCAGCAGCAGCAGCAAGAGGGGGGGGAGGCAGCAGGGAGCACAGAGCCAGAGAAGAGGGAGGAGGCAGAGAAGAAAAGGAAAGAGAGGGAGAAGGTAGCTCGGATCCTTGCTCTCACGGACGGCCTCGAGAGGCTCCGTCTCTCAGGCTGGAGAGAACTGCCTCCAGAGGGATAGCCGGCAGAGATCTCTGCTCATCCGCTGCTTCGCTCACGGTGAAATCTCATCCGCTAACCCATCGGCATTCTAGTCGGCATGGCTTATGCGGTGGGTTAGCATGGTAGTGACTGTCTGCAGTTGTATAATCTTAGGCTCGATGGCTAACTAAATTAAACCTCTGTTCAATATCTTTATGATAATACCTCTGGCATAGTTGGAAGCGCTGGCCGAAGCGGGTATGACAATTCATGCAAGTCATACATACTAGTATACATATTTTTTGTGAACTTGAATAATCCCTTTAAAATATTCTACCCCACTATAGGCTGTAGCATAATTATTCATTGTAATAAATGTCAGTAACATATATCGTAATGAACTTGTACAGCATAGCATTGATGTTCTGGGTTTTACTCGCGGTTCACTGCCGATTACTATAGATGATTTATTGCTAGATTAAATAGATTTTATTGATTGATTAATTTAATTTGATTCACTAGTTGATTCATTAGTACAACAAAATTTAACTACAATGTTACTATATACTTTCGTATTCTTAGTAAGGTGGATTTTAATCTGATTGCCAGTGATGTACTCCTCTGGGCAGGCTCTGGGTCCTCTCTAACGCAAGAAGTTCAGAATTAAACTAGTTCAGAAATGGATAAAACTTGAAGGCTGGCTTCAAGTTGAAAGTGATAATGTATATGATAATGATTAATTATGATACATATACTAATGATGCCAGGTAACTAGATGCTCTAGTACACTCATGCAGTCATACACAGTTTTCTTAACAGTTTTTTTTGAAAAAATTTTAAACTAGAACATCCAATACTCAGTATATAGGATTAGAATTAGTGTCTGGAGGATTGGTGTCACGCCCCAATGCCGAAGGTCTGACGTGCGGCTTTCACTGCCTTTCAGGGAAAGCGTCTAGACGCGTCAAACCTTCGTAGCATCAGACTTACTGAAATTGAACATGTGTTTGAGTGCGTGCGTGTATGCATCTGCGTGTGTATGTCTCTCTCTCCCTCTCTCTCTCTCTCTCCCCTAGTCTCTCCCCCCCTCTCTCTCCCCCGGCCTCTGTGTGTGTAGGGCGGGGGAAGGGAGGGGGGGTAGGGGGGGGGATGTGTGTCACACACAGTGTGTGTGTATACATATGTGTGCGTGTGCGTGTGCCTGTAAAAACCGTGTGTGTGTGTGTGTGTGTGTGTGTGTGTGTATGTGTGTGTGTGTGTGAGAGAGAGAGAGAGTGCATGTAAAAACCGTGTGTGTGTGTGTGTGTGTGTGAGAGAGAGAGAGAGAGAGCCTGTAAAAACCGTGTGTGTGTGTGTGTGTGTGTGTGTGTGAGTGAGTGAGTGTGTGTGTGTGTGTGTGTGTGTGTGTATGTGTGTGTGTGAGTGAGTGAGTGTGTGTGTGTGTGTGTGAGTGTGTGTGTGTGTGTGTGCGGTTTCTTTCCCTCCTTTTCTTCAGACGACAGACAGATTATGTGGTTTCTTTCCCTCGACAGACAGACTATGTCGTCTTTTCTTCGACAGACAGGCAGACAGACAGACAGACAGACAATATATTTCTTCTTCTACTCCCTTCTTTTCTTCATGCGCAGACAGACAGACACGCATGCACATCAATATGCACATGCACATGCAAACGGCCGTGCATATACAAGCACATACACACACATAAAAAGGCACACGGAGACACGCAAGCAGAGGACAAGGTGGCAGGATGGGAGGGAGGACGAAGAGAGAGCATAAATACCTTTTGTGCAGGTATTACTTTTGCATATTCTATATGATTGTCTGTCTGGTTTGATTTTTCAATTTTCCAGACATGAAGGTAAGTGGGTAAACAGAGCTTCTGAATCAAGGACCGGCCAGGCAAGCAACAGGTAAAAGGCCGGGGGTCGATATTGTCAAGTAAGCCACTAGTGACACAACATTCCGGATCGAGTGCTATCTGGCCCTTATGCATGCACAGTTAGTGCCACAGTCTGGTTGTCTGTGAAGCTCAGAGCCAGGCCCAGAGAGGCACATGAGCGACCAGTCCCCTGGCTGCAGTCCCCAGAAAGAGAGCAGGCGATCATCCGTAACCTTCAATCAATTTCCGGTCCCACTTCCCCCCCTCTCGGTATGGATAGGGAAACGCATTTCCTCTGTTGCAACTCATCAGAATCACCACCATCACCAGCGCAGCAAGACCGAAAAGAGGAAAGATGCTCCACCAAATGCACGCACCGGTGAGACCAAGGCCAGCTCCTACAAGTAACACGGCAGTTACGCCCCCCAACAGAGCACCGATTTTATAGTCCTCCGAAAGCCTAGAGACTTGCAGAAAGTCCTCCGCATGCAGGGGATTGTACACGATCTCGTACTCTTTTCTCAGCGCATCAAACTCCTCAACGCTGACAAGGATCTCTCCCTTCACCCTGCGTTTGTCCTCCGTGAGAAACTCAAGAAGCAGAAAGTACCGGTAGGTTTTGGATCCCTCCCCTGGCCTGTCCCTGGCGCCACCGGAGCTCGCTCCTTCTTCCACTCGAGACTTGATCACTTCTGCTGTGGTTTTCTTCCCGTTCAGGCAGAGCCACCGTTTCATTGCACGCGTGCGTATGTAACTGACCACTGTTATGTAGAAAAGAAAGAAGCCCAAGAAAATAAGGACGAAGCTGATTGAAATTACGACGGAAAGCAGAAGCCCGTCGTTGCTGCAGCGTGAAAAGTCCGACCCCATTTTCAAAGGATTGGAGTAGATACATCTACAAAATACGATTTCGCATATAAGATTCAAGTGTTTGCAGAGCTTTCCTTGTTTTTCTCGGGTGACTCAGGCAAGGAACGCAAATATCCATCCACAGGAGTGTCTGTCAGGTAGTCAGCATCTATACAAGAGCCCGATTAAATATAGAACTCATGGCCTGCGTATATATGCGTATACGTTTCATGCAGAATTATGAGCCTCAATTAATGTGTATGGATCATGATTCATGCACCCCCCAAAAAAATCCTGAAAAAAAAAAGTGACTGCATGCACGCGCTTTGCGCGCGGAGGTAAATTATTGATATGACAACAAGTTTGTTCGTGCACGAATCACTTACGGATTGTTTTGTAAGTGCAGGTTTTTCTGGAAGCGGACATCTCAATCACTTACGGTTTGTTTTGTGAGTGCAGGTTTTTCTGGAAGCGGGCATTTCAATCACTTACGGTTTGTTTTGTGAGTGCAGATTTTTCTGGAAGCGGGCATCTCAATCACTTACGATTTGTTTTGTGAGTGCGGGTATCTCTAAAAGTAGGTATCTCAATCACTTATGGTTTGTTTTGTGAGTACAAGTTTTTTCAGAAGCGGGCATCTTAAATACTGTGAGATTCCATCTCTATATCCTTTCGCCCACGATCGCACCCCTGCTTGGCTTTGCATGCTAGGGCACGCCGCTGTGCAATATATGACGTGAATATGTCTTTGGTGCATATGCAAGTCATTGAAAATTTCATGTCCGCGCATATTCCGTGCACATTAATTTGATCAATCGATTCGATCACGTGCACGTCTATGAGTTAAAAGATGCACTGATATGTTGTGGACGTTCTAGACAGACCTTAGCTGGTAGTCCTAGCATCGATATACCGTGTACCTTGCTCTCTGTGGTATCTTCGTACAGCAGTATCGTACAAGGCCACTAGAAGGAGCTTTAATATGAATGGCAGACATTCTCTATATTAAGCTCATTCTGGTATAAGAGTAGGCTCTATACTGAGAAGGAATGTTCCTTAGAATGTTTCCATAGCAATACGGATTCTTGGCGTCCGGGAGGGTTGCCCAAGACTACTAGACGCCGCTAGGAATCCCTCGGTCGGATCCTCCGAGGTTAGGAGTTCACAGAGGACCCAGAATTCCTTGGAAGGAATTATTTCGGAGGTAAAACCCAAATTCTGACTGGTGCCATGTCTAAGGGAGTCTCTGTTTTTCTCTGACCTCGTTGTTGTGTCTACCTCGGTGCAGGTATGGCGCAAAGGATCCCAGGTGGTTGCCAGGAGGGAGCTACAAACGGTATTGCAGCCAAAATTCCTCTCTTGACAGACAAAGCGGATTTTGTGACGTGGCTTCTGCAGTTCTAGGGTCCTAGGATGGACAAACTCCGAGGTATGGATGCCTGGAGTAGGAGCGCTCCCCAGAAGCAACGACAGATGGATATTGTCCGACACTACCAAGCGGTAGTGGAAACAGACGTCTGGAAGCACGTCGTCAACAACGTTCCCTTTCTGCGTAACAAGCTCAGGGATCTAGGGGAATCGACTTAAATTATTACACCTAGGTTTCATGACATAATATATAGAGTACCATACCTTTATAAATCACCTATACATCTAAAAGCTAGTTTTTTAGAATCTTTAGCTTTAATTACTTCCAACAAAGGCTACTTTATATTGAGATGCTTCACATTACTGGTGTAAATGACCATCAAAGATCAGTCGTCTCACATCATTAGAAAATACCTTATAATTACATAATCCGTAATAAATAACGTTTCTAGAGTAAACAGCCGTAAACCCTAACCCTACCCTCCGCTACCCCCTCTGTATGTATTTTTAACAAAGAACAGAATGTTATAGATCAGTGTTATTCAGAGGTGAGCTCTTGAAAAGCGCTTTCCAGCTGTGCGAGCTCTTTTTCTTTCATAAACAGCTGCTTGCCAGCAAGCTTTCCCTCATAAATCCAGAAAAAAACAGCCGCAAGAGGGGTGGTATTGAGCCGATTACAATGAAGTAAGTCCACTGCTTCTACTGGCATACAAGCTTCAGCAGAACTGCTGCTGGCCCTATCTCTCTCCCGAGGGGGAAGAGGGGGAAGAAGAGGAAGAGGTGGACGAGGAGGAAGAGATGGAGGAGGAGGACAAGGAGTAAGAGGAGTGAAGGAAGGATATTAGAGAAGAACGAAGAGTATAGCAGGCTAGCATTTGGAGCAGACTGCTTGCTTGTCATCCATCTGCCTACGTCCGCCTCCCTGCTTCTGTCTGTCGTCTGTCTAGGCCGTCTGTCTGCGCTTGCATCTGCTTGCCTGTATCTGGTAGAGCGTACCTGCATCTGCCTACCTGTCATGTTCCCACCGGCCGGCTTGTCATCGATCCTAGCTTTTAACTTTGAAATATGTCCGTAATCGCGTAATCTATAATCAATGAGAAGCAACATCATGTTTAAGGGGGGGACCCCGGTATCTCTAAATAATTTGAAGTAATCATTACTAAAACTGTCATAAAACAGCTTTACTAGCTCCACTTGACACTTTTGATATAATAATTAGCGAGTAAACAAATTTTTTTTAGTGGTTTACTATTCTTTCATATTGGGATATAAGATCGTACTAATTTATTAAGTCAATCCCCCCAGCTCAGGGATGAGATATCGAAGTTTGCTAGGGAAGCGAAGGACCCAGACCTCCCTCTAGAGGAAGACTGGTTAAAGTCTTAACTAAAGAGGGAAACAGTTTCCAAGCTTCTGCAGTAGAGGGTTTTCAACATCCGGAAGGTTTGCTGGGAAGTTAAAGGTAGGGATGGTATTCTCCCTGATGATATGAAGGCAGTACGGAAGGCCGTACTGAGCCTCCTCCAACGTTTGAAAGCAGATGAGAATATGCTTGCAGACCTAAGTACGTTGTCTGTCCCTTCAGGAGAGGCTAGGAACCTTCCAGCTGCCGCGGGAGCGACAGTGAAAGTGAAAAAGGAGGAAACGGAGGGTGGTTTGGGGGTGTACCCTTCTGAGACTTTATCCTCCTGTGCAGTGCAGATGCTCAGTCCGTACCGCGTGCTCTCACCCCCTCTGGAGAGGGGGGGGACAGCTGGAGCATAAAGGCCCAGTGAGAGTGGGGGGGTACGAGCCTATACCGAGCAGCCTGCCAGTCAGAGAAGCAGGATAACAGGGGGGGCGGAAGCCAATGAAGCGGAGTAGATAGGCAACATGTTTTTCTGTTAGTCCCGTACTTTCCCCTCTCTCATTCTGACTTCCTTAGCAAGGCCGCATACAGGGTTGATGAATGAAGGTGGGGCCAGCATGAGAATACTCTGGCAGGGTAGGGCCGCGGACTTCAGCAGGGTGCTGCGGGATGAGGCAGTCAGGCAGGAAAGCAAAACTCTGAGGTAGTTAGGCATGGGAAAGAAGAAGTATATGCGTGGTTTGGACAGGTCTGTCCTTATCACCACACAGACTCTGAGGCAAAGGAAAAGGGGAAAAAGGGTGTAGAGCCTGGGTGGTTCCACTAATTCGTCAACGGAGCTTGGATCTTTCTACTTTTTGCATCCCTGCTCTGGAAGCATGTTGGTTTCCCTGCAGTTATGAAGGCAAAGGAGGGATATAAAAAGTCCTTCCTTCAACAGCCTTATTTGGGAAGGCCTTCAGTCAGCCTCCTTCTCTGTTCGTCAGAGTGAGGAGGGCTGTTGAAGGATAAATGCATTAATTCACTGCATAGATGCGTGAATGTATGTGTCAGTGAGAACCCAGCCTAGGTGGCTGGGGGATTCATTCAAGCACAGCCCGGATGCTTTATTCTTTCGTTCTCTGCTGTCTGCTCCCGTCACACGCAGACAGTGGCATCGTTTCCTAGAGAGCCTCAGGCAGGACAGAGTTTCAGGGAGGCCTGAACCATGATAGACAGGAGTCTATGCATGCATGTAAGAGGTTGATCTGTTGATCGCCTCCTACCGGCAAACGGCGCGGTTGAGGAAAGAGAAGACTGCGTGTGCATGCTGTGTTTTAGTCCGGAGATAAGACTCATCATAAAGGAATGGAGGAAGCTTGTCCTGTCCCCTCTCCCCGAGGGGTGTGTGTAGAGTTGTTGTGTTTCGGGTTTGTGAGGCTCAGGAGGGGGTGTGTGAGATTCCATCTCTATATCCTTTCACCCACGATCGCGCCCCCGCTTGGCTCTACATGCTAGGGCACGCCGCCGTGCAATACATGACGTGAATGTATCTTTGGTGCATGCGTAAGTCATTCATATCCACACGCATTCTAGTGCGTATTCCGTGCGCATTAATTAATTCGATCGATCGGTTTGATCGCGTGCACGTCTATGAGTCGAAGGATGCACGGATATATTGTGAACGTTCTAGACAGACCTGGTAGTCCTAGCGTCAATGTACCATATACCTTGCTCTCTGTGGTATCTTTGTACAGCAGCATCGTACAAGGCCACCAGAAGGAGGTTTAATGTGGATGGGAGACATTCTCTATAAGTTCATTCTGGTGTAAGAGTAAGCTCTACACTAAGAAGTAACGTTCCTATAGCGATACGGATTCTGGGTGCCCGGGAGGGTTACCCAAGACTACCGTACGTCGCTAGGAATCTCTCGGTAGGATTTTGTGAGGTTAGGAGTTCATAGAGGACCCGGAATTCCTTCGAAAGAATTATTTTGGAGATGAGACCCGAATTCTGACTAACACATATAGTTTGTTCAAACGGCATCTAGAATGTAAAATGCTGGAAATGCCAGGCCCTCTGGCACTTAAGTTAAATGCCAAAAATACCAGAACACAACCTTGGTTTGTTCTGCATATTAGGAAGCACGCCTCTGAAAATCGATCACTTACGGTTTGTTTTGTAAGGCAGGTTTTTATAGAAGTGCTGTTCTGAAATCTAGGTGACGCACCCAGACAAAAAAAAAAATTAAAACGTCTGTTCTTTTTTTTTTCTTTTTTTAAAAATCTTTTTTTTGTATAAACTTTAACTAAAGCTAGAACAAGCTCAAAGTTCATGTTTTTCATATGTTTTACAGTCAAAAACGGCCTCAGAGAGAAAAAAAAAAATCGGTCGATGTCTATTCTTTTTTTTTATCATTGTGCGTTGCCTAGTATGAAATCACGTATAGTTTGGTTTGTGAGACCTTTTTTTTTGGAACCGTTCTTCTCAAATTAATTAATTATACTAAAATTCTTTTCATGCAATGTTTTGTGAAGCAAGTTTTTTTAAAAGCGCTGTTAATTGAACTCAATTCTCAAATCATTTATGGTTTGTTTTATGAGGGGAATTTTTTTAAAAGTACGCTTTTTGAATCGCTTACGGTTTATTATGTGAGGTATAGCTTTTAGGGGGGAGAAACCTAGGGGGAAACTGCATTTAAGATCCGTTTCTAGCACGTTTGCCTCACTCTTAATTAATCTTCTATCCGTCTATGCAATCGTACAACACCCTTGGCTACATTGTAACACTCTAAGTTCTATTCGATCGATCAGTCTTTTACGGTTCAGTCGCCCATAAAGATGGGTACACTGCTGAATCCCTCCATCTTTTAATTTTTTTTTTAAGCACCGGGGGGCTTAGCGCCCAACTCGAACCATTTATGCTTTGTTGTACTCATTTTTTCTGAGTTAGTCAAACATACACAGAGGTAAGCAAGCCAATAAAAAAAGATAATTAAACATATTCAGACAGTAAAACGATCAGACAATTACGTACTTTCATGTATATAGAATGTGCAATCAGGAAGTGAGACTAGGAGTGAGACAATCAGACAATTAAGACACTCAGACCTAGACTTAGACAGTCAAAGCAGTCAGATAATTGTTAGTAAAGTGGCATTCTTTTTTTTTTTTAAAACTTTTGATTATAAAAATATATAGAAAAATATACGGATAAAAACAGTAATTTTATACAGCAGGTAGACTATAGTAGGATCACAATGTGAAAAACACTCTAAAAAAATATAAAACACTGCAAGAAACCCCACGCTTTGAATTTTGTGCTTCACTAGCCTGACACTAGGTGTTTCACTGCATACCTTTGACTGCTGTCACTCAAGCTGTACGTCAACTCAAAGATTGTCTCCCTTTTTGCTTGTTTTTTGAAGGTATGGGTTCATCAGAATCCGAAGACGAATCGGAGTCTTCCGACGTCTCCTCTCCACTGCCTGACCCTTTGGACTTTCCCCTACTCGCATTCTTCTCGCTATCCTTCGCTGGAAGGGGAGGGGATTGGCTTGGGGCAGAATCACACTTTTCACCCTTCCCGTCAGATTCCTCTTTAGGCTCTGACTTTGAGGCGGCACTCCCTCGTGGCGTTCCTCCGGAGTCCGTTTCTCCCTCTTCCTCGCTCTCGTCCCCGTCCTCTTTCTCTGCCTCTTCTTTGATGTCGATCGTCTCTACAATGAACGAGTGATTCGTCATCACGCACATATCTGCACAGGAAGCGAAACTCATCCTTCTTTGTATCGTGCTTCTGTACGAACACACTCGCACGCACGCACGCACATAGAGGACGCGCGATTCGTTACCGCACACTCTGCATTCACAAGAAGACAATAAGAAAAGTGGCAAGCCGAGCAGAGCTGATTGACAAAACACGTTGGGAGCCGCTTTCCCTTTTTGCCTTCCTGAGTACTGCCGTCTCACCACGCCTCTATTCGCAAACACATGAACGGCGCTGCTCCTCAACTGACGCACGGACCTGCGGCGATTTTCATCGCTTTCTCACAAATTTCAGGAGCAGAGAGACCCTCCACGTCGATTAACGCGCGTGCCGCCGCTGCACTCAGGCACTCATTTGTTCATTTGCTCAGTCAAACAGTCATTTGGTCACTCAAAAAGACTTAGTCAGTCAGTCACCCAGCCGTGTGGTTTGCAGAGTGTGAGAAGAGCCGAAGCGCGTAAGAACAGAAAAAGGAGAGGATGGGAACATACAGAGCCGGTAAGAACAGAAAAAGGAGAAGATGGGAACATACAGAGGAGGCCGGTGGCAGGGAATGAACGGGGGGAGAAGGGAGACAGAGTGGGAGAAAGAAAGGGTGCAAGGGGGGAGAAATGACAGAGAACTGGCAACACCTCGAAACAGAGACACACAAGCAGGCAGACAGACAGTACGAAGTCCATCGTGCGGACATACCGATCGCATAGTTTCCTCCAGAACCAATCCCTGCACAACATACGACAAGGAAACACACACACACACACACACACATACACACACACACACACACACACACACACACACACACACACACACACACACACACACACACACACACACACACACACACACATACATACACGCATGCACACATACACAAGCACACAGACAGACACAGACACACGCAACCGGATCAACCCGAGGGAGACCAGCCGATCCACCCGTATGGCCGTGCACCAACACAGGGCCATGCAGACCTAGAGACTAATCAAAAGAGCAGACAGACTCTGCATGAAGTCAAGATAACCAACACGACGCACAAAGGAACGGACCTACATCAACCCACAAGACAGCCAGAAGACAGACAGCCAGACAGAGAGAAAAACTCCAACCCCCACCCCACCCACCCAGAATGCCGTCATGCCCCTCCAAGACGTCCCCATTGCCCGTCACCTGCAGTGCCACTCCCCGCTCGTCTGCCACGATCATTGTCGCCTCCAGGTGTCTCAGATACCTGCGCGAGGTATCACAGACCGGGAACAAACAAATAAAGAGTGATTATTCAATTCTAGCTTGAACAGCACCAGCACCGGATCGGTGCTTAACGCAGAAAGGAGAGAGAGCCACGCTGACTGAGCAACTTCTTGTGTCTGTCCTCTCACTTGCGACCCATTCGTAGAACCTCTGGAGCTCTCCAGGGATTTGACTGCATCCGGTTTCTCTCAGAGGCTTTGTGTTTTTTCTGAAAGTGCGCTTGTTCATTGACAAAACAAAAGGGCGTGCAGCTCCAGGTTGGAGACGAAAATACATGACTCATTGGACGGGCACATTCACACACAAAAAGAAGAGAGAAAGAAGAAAATAATGAGAAGAGACAGGCCAACTGACCGATCGAGCCTCCAGGACTTTGCCAGCTCAACACACGCTCGTAACAGTTGTCCTGCACAAGATTGCAAGACAGAAGAAAACCACAAAGGCAGTCCAGCAGCTGGTAAATGGATTTTTTATGAGGAAGCGCGGGCTGCTCTGCGGAATGAATCAGAAAGGCAGATCGACAAGCGAGACGGACAGACAGACAGACAGACAGGCAGACAGACAGGCAGGCAGGCAGGCAGACAGACAAACACTCTGGTCAGCAGAGACAAAGACAGAGTGACCGAAAAAGAGACGACATAACAATGCTTTGTTTCTACAAATGGACACCCACACATCCTGCCGTGTCTTCTCGATTTTAAACAGCAGAAGAACACCCTGACACGACTGTTTTGACTGACACACTCCAGAGGCAGAACGTCCCTCTCACTCCCACCCACCCACCCACCCACCCGGGTATTCCTCCAATTTTCCCTCCAGGCGATCCACCAGGGTCAAACAATCTGCAGTCGCACCTGCAGCGCTCGAATGGAAAAAAGGACGAGGGAGGCAGGCGTGTGCAGAGAATTATTAAAGGGAGGAATGACGTTACACGGACGGTATACAGATGGACTTCGAGTCTTTTGTGAAAAAAACCCCTCGTCAAAGGAAAATTCCCGAAGAAAACAACCTCGAGACAACGCACCTGCAAATCCCGCGACAACGTTATCCGACAGTCTCCTCACTTTTTTTGCGTTCGGCTTGACAACCTGCAGATGGACAGACAGACAAACGATGCAAAAAGGCTGGCAGCGATATTGTGTTTCTCCCTCATTTCTTAGTCATCGTGACAAATACATGGGTCCCCCAATTGATTTTCTGAATTCGGACGAAAAGACCATGCAGTGTAGAACATGACGTGACGCAAGATCGCATTTTCATTCTGCACCCAAGCAAACACAAACCGACCGAGACTCGCAGCCAGAGTGGAAAGGACGAGAGAGAGAGAGAGAGAAAGTCACTACTTGAATCGTTTCTTAACCTGTCTGTGTCACACCTCAGCCTCAGAAGTGTCTAACACGGGGAAGGGGGACCCCATTTTGAACTACGCGCAGATTTGTTTTCGAAGTTGGAGACAGTCACCGTTTCTTTAAACTCGGAGACAGTAACCGTTTTTTAAAACTTGGAGACAGTCAAAGAGAGTCACAAAGAGACAGAAGAGGAAGAGGACAGAATCTTTGCTCTGCTCACCACGCTGCCTTGGGACACCTGGCCGTCTCCAATTATGCACTGCAGTCAGTCACAGATTGGGGGAAAGCAAAAGAAAGAAAGAAAGAAAGAAAGACAGAAAGACAGAAAGACAGAAAGAAAGAAAGAAAGAAAGAAAGAAAGACAGAAAGAAAGAAAGAAAGAAAGAAAGAAAAGAAAGAAAAGAAAGAAAAGAAAGAAAAGAAAGAAAGAAAGAAAGAAAGAAAGAAAGAAAGAAAGAAAGAGAGAAAGAGAGAAAGAGAGAAAGAGAGAAAGAGAGAAAGAAAGAAAGAAAGAAAGAAAAGAAAGAAAGAAAGAAAGAAAGAAAAGAAAGAAAGAAAGAAAGAAAGAAATGAAGCAAAAGATCTTCCCCACACTCCTCCTCCAGATCATGCCGGCCGTTCTCTCGAACTATACAGTGCAGGCAGCAAGCAAGTCTTTCCAACAGCAGCCCGACTGGCAGACATGCATTGACATCTGCAAACTGATTCGCATTCGCTTCCCGAGAAATTCTGTGACGGCCCTCAAAAAAAGAGAAAGGGTGCCCATAGGGCATGAGAGCAGCTGACGTACTATCTGTGTTCCCTTCCGCACGCAAAGAATTGTGGTGGCATGCCGGGGTCCATACGGAGTGTCGGCCACGGGGCCCAGGAAATACCCAGAGGAGGCGTGTCGGCTGTCTGCCCTGCCATACACCATGCCGCCGTATGTGCGGACGTTGTGCCTGAAGTTTGAGAAAGACTGCGGGCAGAAGACAGAAAAAAGAAGTGACATGTGCGGAAGAGGAAACAAACACAAAAACATGAGACGAATCAAAAAGTCCATCGAAGAAAAGGAGACGGCAAAGGAAAACGGACAGACCATCGGAGGGAGGCCCCGGCTCTGACGGAGGTGTGGGGCCAGACCCTGGGCACTTTGGCGAAGAAGCGACAGCATGTTTAAAACAAATGATGGAGCGTTGGTGAGCCCCTTCCGAGCCTGTCCTTCCGCACTGGCGGAGGAAACAGACAGGAGACGCCGAGTCCAGGAGACGAAAAGGAACTCGGATGAGCTCTTACGAGAAAAGGCCCTGCAGAGAATAATTCAGGCCACCCAAATGTGGAAAATCAAGAAGAGCACTTTTTCACAAGGAGTCTCTGCATGGTGAAAAGCTTGTCCGTTTCGAGACTGTCAAAGATCATCACCAGGATCGAGTGATCAGCGATTTCGTCGGATACGAAATTATACGTAGGTCGGCTTTTCTCGACAAAAGTTTTGGAGATGGGGCGGGCCTGCGCGCTCGCGCGCGTGCATGACGCGACACTTTTTTTCTTTAGCTTCTAGAAGCATGCATATCTGTTCTTTGACAAGTATATATACCAAGCGCAACTCAATTTGGCAAACCCATACAGCCAATTACGTCTGGGATTGCAAATGTGAAAAATATTTTTATCGCGGAAACAGTTTTTTCAGACTTGCAACATGTTTCTGATAATATTCGTAAAGTCTGTACAAATTTTCAAGTTCGTACGCGTGACCAATTACGTTTGCGAAAAATATGAAAATTCAAAGTCGGGCGGCCCCGGAAAACGAATCCTGACTTTGAATTTTCATATTTTTCGTAAACGTAATCGGTGGCGCGTACGAACTTGAAAATTTGCACAGACTTTACAAATATTATCAGAAACATATCGCAAGTCTTAAAAGACTGTTTGCACGATAAAAATCTTTTTCACATTTGCAATCACAATCGTAATCGTGCCAAATTGAGTTGCGCTTGGTATATATGATTATATACGTGTTGTTTCATTCTTTTTTTTTTTTTGAGACGTTAATTTTTTTTTAAATATTTTTTCAGCTGTTTGCCGACAGCTGCTATTAAAGGTACGTTGCGCGAGGTTAAGGTTGTGCAAGAGGCGTTCAGCAACGCTCTGATAGCAAAGTACTTTGTTCGTAAGCTAAAAATCCTCTTTCACATCCAGTCACAAGGCCTCGCTGTCGAAGAAGTGATCTCGGTATTAGGAATTAATGTATATCATCCTACACTCAAAAAGCCTATCAAGTCTCTGGAGAACCCCGTGCTACCCTCTCAGAAATTATAACAGTAACAGGGAGCTCTACCCAAGATTCCAGCTCGAATTCCGAGAAAAGGGCACCGGCGAAACAAGAGACTCAGTCTGAATACGTCGATGACACTTCTGCCTTCGGTCTCCCAAACAGTAGCCAACAAAGTAGAGGAGCCGGAGACCATCGTCAAGAACGATGACATCTAGCGATGGCATCCCCATGTCACAGACCTCCCAAGCCCATCCCTACTTCCAGCACGTATTGATGAGGATTTACAAGACGGTCATTGAAGACATCGCCAGAAACAACAATGCCGATACGGATCGACCAGACTTCGACTCTCTCACAGTATAAGTACTTGACACTTCAACCCATCTGACATCATCTGTATTTGGTTTTACCCAAACCTGCTCAAACCTTAAAAAGACGTTTCTCATCATATTTTGTGCGTGCCTGTTCTTTGCTTATATACAGTTATTTTTGAATGGAAAACGGTGGTATCTCCCTCCACCAGAAGATCCAGAAAGAGGGTCCACTGTCTTTCCCTGATATTCGAATTCTTTCTCCTCTGTGTGTCCGAGCCAGCCTGGAAAGACCGGACGTGAGCGGAGAGAGTGGCTGCACCAACTTATAAAGCCATAGCAACAGAGTGAAAGCCATTCAGTGCGGGGCTCTTCGGGGAGAGACACATGGATAGGTCCTTCTTTATGTTTATGGACCACGTCGTAGAAGACAACGGGGAGGACTTTGGTCTGGCAGGATAACGCCTGCTCCTAGCGCCTACTCGCTCGCGTTGTGGAAGGAGGGGGAAAGGGCACTGCGAAGGAAATAAAACGCGCGTTTCAGAGAGTGGGAGTTCGCTTTCATATGCTTTCATGCATTGCTAGACTGCATGGAACTCCAGACTTACTGGAGACTTTCAGGCTTACCGTCATGCACAAGTGCGGTTTCTTTCACCATGATATGGCTAGTCAACCCTTGCATCTGTTAATTGGACCAGGTTCAGTCTTCCACAAAAAAAACTTTTATAGCAGTGCGCATGAATCTGTACTCTGTGTGCCAGACGGTATTATAATATATATATACTCTCTCTCTGTGTGTGTGTGTGTGTGTGTGTGGGTGTGTGTGTGTGTATGTGTGTGTGTGTCTGTATGTGCGTGTGTGTGTATGTATGTAAGCAACATTAAGCACGAGATGAAAGCAAAAGGTAAAAGGAGGCAGAGGAATACAGAGGTGGTCGTGCGAGTTTGCATGTTCGTGTTCTCTCTCTCTCTCTCTTTCTCTCTCTCTCTCTCTCTCTCTCTCTGTGTGTATATATATGTGTGTGTGTATGTATGTGTGTGTGTGTGTGTGTGTGTGTAACTGGTGTATGCATATTCTGTTTCATGATTGAAGTCAGAGTGGACTTCTACTGCGTCGTGCACAACAATTGCTTCAAGTTCAGCATGTCATTGGCAGCAACTCATTAGATATACGGTGCAAAAGATGCTGTAGGTTTTGGTGCCAACTTTTGAAGCGGTACACACTGGCAGGTAAAGGTGTACCTGCATCCGTCCTAGATGGTATCTTATGAATGTTTATTTATACAAACAACTACTCACCGTTTTATGCCTGTAAATTACTTTAATGTTTTCATTTCTTTAACTGTTTTCATTTATTTAAAGCAAATTTCAAACATCAATTAAACCAAATTTAAGAATCAGTTATAGTATTATAAATTTTCCGTATCTTATTCATATATATGTAGATATGTGAATGTATAGTTATATTATAATATGTATCATCCTAGGTATTATCATTATTAATTCTGCTATACATTCTAATAGTTGAGCTTATTATAAATGCAGTTTAAACAACAAAACAATGTTTAATATTATTAGAAATTGTTTTAAAATACTCTAGAATATATGTAGATACTTCATAATTTTGGAGACCATTTGGGTGTTGAAGACCATTTTAAAAAATTTTTCCTTTATAGCTGTCATCCTCAGCCTTTCCATCCCCCTCTTTTCCTTATTCACTGCCCCGTCTGTCCTTTTGTATGTGCTTCCGTGACTTAATTGTCTCTTCCCTTCTCACTATACACGGTGATCTCTGTCATTAATTTTCTTTTTCCGTCGACTCATCTCTTTGATCAGAAACTTCAGTCTTCATATGTGTCCTGACGCTTTCTTTTGCTGAGGACGTGTATGCAGAAACCAGCAAAGGTTTTTTGTAAGGATAGAAGGGCGACCATTTGCGACTTGGGAATCGCTAAGTCCATCGTGTAAAAGGGGGACAGACGAAGGGTTCTGGCTTTTTTTTTTTTCCAAAATAGGAGGAGCAGACTGACCACAAGCGATTAAAAGAGGACGCCGCCGAGCTTAGTACCGACCGCCTGGTCCCAGTAGGTGAGAACAGAGAAGAAAGAGAAGGTGACGAGGACAAAGGAGGAGAAGGGGACATAGATATGATGGAGGCGCAGAGCCTTAGCCCCCACTATCATAAGCTGCTCGAGCCTCTCCCTGTAGACTCCTCAGACAGGGACGACCGTGAACCCTTCAAAATCCCTGAAGAAGACGAAGAAAAGTATGACGAAGATGAGCAGGAAGATGAAGACGAGCAGGAGGACGAAGATGAACAGGAGGATGAAGACGAGCAGGAAGATGAAGACGAGCAGGAGGACGAAGATGAGCAGGAAGATGAAGACGAGCAGGAAGATGAAGACGAGCAGGAGGACAAAGAAGAGTATGGCGAAGATGAGCAGGAAGATGAAGACGAGCAGGACTCCAAGGACAAAGATGAGGGGGAGGAGGAGGATGAGGGGAATTGGTCCAACTAGGAAGAGGACGGATCATCTCATTACGATGAGGAAATGGGGCAGATCCTTACAGCCTGAGTAAGGGATCGAATAAGCTGTTACAGCGGCAGTCCCTCCCCTAGTTCCCTTCTCAAACAGAATTCCGAACTTTCAAGCATAAGCGGCCCCAGCAGCCATTATCGACAACCTCGGAATCTCCCTTGAGTCAGGATGGAGAGATAACAAAGACAGAGCTAGGTACTCCTCTTGCTCAGCTCCAGAAGGTGTGCAGGGTCACTGCCAAGTCGAAGCCCATGAAGAAGAACCATCCCTTTGGCAGCCGGCCAAGGTGCAACTAGGCTTCGGCTTCTCGGATTACTCCACCTCTGAGGAGGACGACGCTATCAAAACCGATATTCACACCTTCAAGAAGAAGACTGCAGCTCTGCTAAAGCAGATGGTAGGCATCTCATCTATCTCCGCCTCCACCTCTACCCCGGCTTCAGCTCCTCAGCCCAAGCAAGCCGCCGCGCCCTCCCTCACCCTCGCCATCACCAAAAAGTCATTTCGCACATCATAACAAAGGAATACATAGTATCAAAAATGCTGAGGGCAGAGAAACACTACACTGAGAAGGTTAACCTGTGTGGGGTTGGTTTAGTTTTGTTCAAGGCCGCTACTGGTGTTCCGTTTTTTTGGTCTTCGCAGCAAGGGCAGAGCGACACAGATCGAACTTAAAAAATAGGAAGAGATGGAAGGGGTTATCTAGCGCACATCTTGTGACAAGGATTCCCTCAGAGAACGGCTCCTGAAAAAAAACTAGAGCATTCGAACCCACCCTGCCTTCCACTCTTTCTACTTGTATAATAACTCCTTTGGTAGCGCATCGACACTGTCTGCTAGAGAATCATGGTAACACACTTTTCTAGTCTGATATAGTCTGACACTTTCTTTGTTTATCTTTATTGCTGCATATGTTGCATGCCTAAAATTTAGGCTAAAAAAAGCCTGTTGTTTCTTAAAAATTAAGTTCCCAGAAAATCCTATAAAGTAAAAAAAAAAAGAAAAAAAAAAGAAAAAGAATTCTTCACAGAAAATCTTATAAAGTAAAAAAAACAAAAAAACAAAAAAAAAATTCTTCAGTCATTTATTTTATTTCTTAATTTCTTTCTTTCTTTTTTTAGCCAACGGCTATAATAATATTTTAAAGTTTAATCAATAAACGTACCAATCAATATAAAACTACTAATATACCAAACAATAATTAGTAGTAATGATTTCATTAATATTAGAAAAGTATATTCCCAAAGAGTGGCTTGATATTCTACGATATAATACCACTAATAAGTCAGTGATCGCAGCCTAAGCAATTTATTTGATTTTTTGATGATTTATCATGATTATCTATATTAATATACGGAATCAGAGTAGATCCTACTGCAGATTTCGACCTTAGCAGGACCTTAAACAGGACTACGAATGTGAATTCACGTTGAAACTAGAACTTGCTTCCATTTTTTCACACGTGCTACTGCCGCTCTACCAGACGACTGATTCCGCATCTTCTTTTGGCTTTTCAACCTCTTCACGGCCACTCACCGTCCTCTCTGGAGATTCCTCGGCGTTCTCTCGAACAGGCGAGACGAAGGAGGCTGGCACTTTTTGATTTTCTTCCAGCACCCTGGGTGTGAGTCCTTCCTTTGTCTCTTCAAGATCACCTTTTTCTGTTGACATTCCCAGTAGAGTGTCAGCCGCATCCCCTTTTTCCCCTTCTTTTTCTTTCTGCACAACCGTTGCCGCACTGCCTGGTCCTATTCCACTGCTCCCTGTTTCCTTCACGTCTCTGACACGGGAATGATCAGTTGACTGCGACTCGAAACGCGCCCTCGCAGCCTCAAACGCCGCCCTGGCGGGTGACATGCCGCTCTCTTCGGCAGGGGAGACGGGCCTGTTGGGAGCCCGCAGTCGCAACCCTCCGCCCACTCCGGTGTCAAAAGAGAACCCACTCGCGACTGCCGAAGAAGAAGACGAAGAGGCAGAGACGGCTGCAGGGAGCGCAGAAGAGCTAGAAGAAGCCGAAGCGGAAGAGGAGGAGGAAGAAGGGAAAGGCAACAACGGATCGACAGCAATTCCCACTTCCGATCTAATGCCTGTATGTCCCTGTACCCCCCTCCCCCCCTCCCCTGCTTCTTTTGAGGTTTGCTGCGGACTCCGAGATCCCTCCCGCGTCTCTGACGACAGGCCCAACAGACCTCCTCCTTCTCCTCCTCCCCGTCGTACCTCTCCACTGTCTGAACTTGAACTTGCCTCTTCCCCCAGTCCCCCCTCAGATTGACGCACAACGACTCCATCTGCTCCTGCATCTTCCGCCTCCCGCAGATTTGCCTCAGCTCGCCTCTCTGCCGCCTCCCAAATGGATGTTGCCTTCTGCACACAACAAGAATTAACACGAACACACACACACACACACACACACACACACAGAGAGAGAGAGAGAGAGAGAGAGAGAGAAAGAGAGAGAGAGAGGGAGAGAGAGAGATACAAAGGTGTAAAAAAGACCTGACATATTCACCGAAACTCATGCAGTGACGTGACAATCAGATGTCTCTTTTCCTCTCTGCCTGGCTGTCGGTATGTTTGTCTGTCTTGCGGGTGTTTGCCTCGGACAGGAATGGGCAGACATAATGGTTTCCCATCCCCCTTGTTGACCTCCTGTGCTGACGCACACCATTCGACCTATGTGATCTCGTTACCCGCTTCATGCTTTCTCTCTACATTCCTGTGCAGCCCGTCCGATTGGCTCTCCAGGCCAACCACCCAACCACCCCCGTGACCGACCTTCACGCAGAATCGCGCTATCAGCAATACGATCACCGCCCAGATGTGCAAAGTCAAGAGGGCCTGTCTGTGCCGTGAGTCGCTCAGGGCCGCGTGCAAGACCTGCAAGAGAAGAGGCAGACAGAGAGACCATGACTTGGCATCTATCCGATTTGCGGTATTGATGCGTAGTAGTCGAAACCAGACAGAGTTACCCAAGAGAGAAAGTGAAAGAAAACATAGAGGGACAGAGAGCTTACGACATCAAAAGCACCGAAAGAGCAATACCACCGACACGATGGGCGCACAGTTATGGGGAAATCAAACTTGTCTGTCAGACTGGCAGGAGGCCTACCTTCCTCCTCCCTCCACTCCCCCCGCCGAGGCTCTCTTCCAGTGCCTTGTGGATCGTCAACAGAAGTTTCGCCAGACGGATAGGAGTTCGGGGCTTCGAGGGGTCCAGCTGAGCAGCCCTGCGAGAACAGAAGAGAAGAGAAGACAAGAAGAATGGTGGGGAACGGAGGAGGCAGATTCAAGTGACCGACCGACAACGCGAGCGGAAAGAGGAGGAAATCAGAGGCTTGCGAATCCACGCATCGCTTCGGTTCAAAAGACGCAAGCATGATTGAAACGCAAAGAAAAGCTGAGAAGGCACGCAAGAGCAAGAGAGTGCGTAGACACATGACCGGACAGAAGATTCACGCCGCTCCCCTTTTCAATCTCAACGTCATCTCTCCTTTGTTCCAAGAAGACCCGATTCCTTTTCCTTCTTCTCCGCCTCCCCCCTCCTTTTCCTTCCCACAGCAACCGACTGACCGATCGAAGTACCGCCCCGCTGCCACAAAGTCCTGGGGAACCCCCAAGCCCCACTGTGCCATCGTACCCAGGTTGAACGCCGCCTGCAGACATACACAGACATATATACATGCATACATACATACAGACAGATTATGTCGTCTTTTCTTTCCTTTTTCTTTTACAGACAGACAGACAGACAGACAGACACACACACACACACACACACACGCACGCACGCACACACACACACACACACAGACACACACACACACGCACACACGCACGCACGCACGCACACACACAAAACACATACACACACACACACACACACAGAGAGAGAGAGAGAGAGAGAGAGAGAGACACACACACACACACACACACACACAAATTTGTCCCAACCCTCCGACGCATTGCCACCTGGGATTTTTGTTTTTGCGAGCAGCTCGCAGAGACCAGAAACGAAATTTGCAGCTGGCGAGTCATTTGTGTAAGCGCCCAATCCCCCCTCCTTCGAGAACCACGTAAGGCGAACGAAAGAGAGAGACCTAAACAAAAGACAAGGACCACTAGCTCACCGTTGCCATCGCAGAAGCGGCCCACGGTCCCTGAGCACTGCCATCAGCTGTTTCTCGATAAAGGGCTGCAAAGGAACGCAACCGAGCATTAAAAGCTTCCACGCACATACGTAGAGCCATACAGAGTCTTTCACTGCATAGAGGTGAAGAATGAAAAACACATCAATTCCGATTTCCGACTTCACTCGCCAATCCCCCCCTCATCTGTAGAGTCCAGAAGACCACCAAAGAAAGACACAGACAACACAGATACTCCGCTGGACCCCCTTTTGCAGTCCGTCTATTGCCGTCTACCTGCCACTTTTACTTTCTCTTTGCATATCACACCAGCAAGAAAAAAAGCATACAAGTTTGCAAGAGGAACACGAGGCTCAAGAAAGAAAAGGAGGCCTCAAAGTATTCCCAGACAGAGTCGATGAGAAGGTCCAGAGGAACATCAGAGAGAACACACGCACATACAGCCCTGCAGGAGGATTCCCTCTGTGAGAGTCGAAGCACAAACGTAGGAGACAAATAGGCAAACGGAAAAAAAGGGTACATACACACACACACATACACACACACACACACACACACACACAGAGAGAGAGAGAGAGAGAGAGAGAGAGAGAAGGGGACCCACCAGCCGCCTCTCTGAAGTCGCAGTTTCGAGTCCTCAGAACTCTCTGAGCAGTCAGGAGCCACCCCTCCATGCTATCTGGAGCAGAGGGGTCGGGAAGGATTCCCTCGGACCTCTCCAGACCCCACCCAAAGAACGCAAAATCCCCTGCAATCACACACTCACACACTTCCTCACGCATGCAGTCAAGTACCCAGAGAAAAAGAGACAAAAGAACGACCCAACATGTCCAAGCAAAAGGGAAAATAAGATAGAGAGAGAAGGTAGACTAAACGACACCTCGTTCGCTTTCTTGTTCTGGACAAACACCAGGCAGAGTAGGTGCAACGCAGAAAGAGCAAGGACAGGGAGGAAACACAAACATGCGATGCTGACTCAATTAGACAACGAAGCAGCACGACAGAGAAGTCTGTGAAGGCTGCGAAGCTCTCAGGTAGCGCTTCAAATTCAATGAGATAGACAAGGAATCATTCCTTCAAAGAGAAAACAGAATCGAAAACAAAATAAATCAACGTACCAAGACGTAGCCCCGCAGCATCCGATCCCTGTGCCTTTGCCATCTCCAGGTATCTCTGTGCCAGGGCTCTCTGGAGGCCCTGGCGCGCTGCCGTCTCCTCACTCCCCCCTTCTCCCATCCAGAGCCTTGTACTGTCTCCCTGCCCCCCTCCAATTTCCTTGTTGACAATCCATTCAGAGTGAATTCTATCTGACGGCTCAACAAATCGAAACCACGTCAACTTGGCAACAAACAAACCGATGCGGTTCACAGTCGACCACACAGCCCGGATGGGAAACAAAAGCACCCAGAGGAACATGCGCAAGACAGAAAAGAACCGAGCCCTCAACAAAATTAAACGGGGCCCTGACAAAATTGGACTACCCCCAAGCTCTGCATCGTCATCATCTCCTGACCCAACAACCTCCCCTCCCCCTGTCCCTGTCGCACCTCCTCCTTCGGTTCCCCCTTCTCCTCCTGCTTTTCGTTTCCCTTCGGTTCCCCCTTCTCCTCCTGCTTTTCGTTTCCCTTCGGTTCCCCCTTCTCCTCCTGCGTTTCGTTTCCCCTTTCCCAGCTTCCCCCTTGATGCGGCACTCGCCAGTTTTTTCATTTTCTCGTCCCTCTCAGCCTTCATCACGCGAACCGACAGAGGCTCCCCCAAGGCAGCGGCAAACGGCCTTCTGATCTTCCTCTGGCCTGCAGAGACAGAGAGAGCGTCGCACAAACAACAGAAGAGAACAGGAAAGAAACAGCAAAATCAGAACAAAATCATACAGCCGCGAGAGAGAGAGAGAGAGAGAGAGAGAGAGAGAGAGAGATCATAGACATATGGGGAAGAAGAAGGCAGTGAGACGCGGAATGGAAAGGACAGAGAACGCAGAAGCAAAGCCCGAGGGAAAGGAAAGAAATAAGACACCGACAGAAACCACACACAAGATTTCCCTGCATCTCAATTCATGCACTAGCCACTGACCCAACCCGAACAGGTCCACTCCCTGTTTGTCGAGGAGAAACGCCAAATTGGACTGTGAGACTTCGTGTCCCGCCTCCGCCAGTTGCCAGAAGAGAAATGCCGAAAGAAGGGGTCGACGGGACTCGTGTGCGTAGGCCTGAGAGAGAGAGAGAGAGAGAGAGAGAGAGAGAGAGATCATTTGTTTTCATGGAAGACCGACCAATCGAATCGACAGATCCCCCCACCCTTTGGAGATCTCAGTAATATTAATACATGAAGCGGGGAAAGCGACCCGCCCATGGGACCATGCTATGCACTCAGTTTAAAGTCAAAAATCAACGTTCGCATGTGCTCGAACCAATCAGAGGAGAAAGAAAACCGGTTCTGTGATTCATAGAAGCACAAATGAAGTCGGCACTCACTCATTGTCTGCCCACGAGCTCGTTTGATGCACTCCTTGCCCATTTAATAAATCACCCCGTCATCCCCTTCCTGCCTGTCTAACTGCCTCCCCGAGTTCCTGACCTTCTGCAGGGCCTGTGTGAGCCACTCGCCCCTCTCTGCCACCCTCTTGAAGAGGCTGACGGCCGTCTGACAGTCTCTCATCGTCCCCAACCCGTTCAAATGCATCACCGCCAGGCTGTAGGCCGCAGGGGTGTGGCCCTTGTCGAGTGCCTTGGTGAACCAGATGAGGGCCCTCTGGAAAGACTGGGCTGTCCCTGCACTCACTCACTCACACACTCACTCACTCGCCCTGATCAGCTGCACAATTTTTCATCTTTGCCCTAAAATTCTTCAATTTGGGCCCTCTAGGGGTCTCCCAAGGTCAAAACTCACTCACTCCTTCATCAATCAATCAATCAATCAATCAATCAATCAATCAGTCACACTCAGGGTACGTTTCAGTCACATTACGTGCTCTCTCTGGTTGTGCCGAAGCTTGGGGGATGATTCATGCGATCGAGAGCTCTCGGAACGACTCGACCACCCATGCTCTCTCACACAGTCACACACAGACGACACAGGATTTCTTTCTCTCGATTCACAAATGTCGGTAGAAATGCACCCGCGCGCGACCGCGCGATGTCCTGGGGACACCGACACGTAAAAAGGGAGTGGGGGCGAAAGAAAAGAATTAGAGAGACGAGTAGAGAAGAGAAGAGGGCACAAGAGAAACGCAAAACAGAGATAAAAAGGGAACTGACCGGTTCCGGTGAGATACAGGGACGCGAGATTGAACGCGCCATCTGCGTTGCCTCCTTGTGCAGACTGCATGAATGAGCACAAAGGCACGACAGGGATCGAGAGAAGGGTAAGAAGGAATTCATACGGGCGGAGCGAGGCATCAGAAAGAGAGGAGAAAGGCAGGGAGGGAAGAAGACAAGCTTGGAAAATAAGAATTCAAGAGCCGCAAGGCCAGTAGTTACAGAAAGAAAACAAGGGGAGGGAGAAAGGGGAGACCAGACAACCGGGGAGCGGAGAAATGCGCCTTTGAATTCTCTTTGCTCTCTCTCGGTGTTTTCAGGCAAGTCGAGAAACACCGCAACCCCCCCCCCCCCC
>JAHBMJ010001649.1:48464-77096 GCA_018398765.1 Chromera velia
CCCCGGACCTCATTGAAGTGGGCGAACGCTTTCTCGACATCCCGGGGAGTGTCGCCAAAGCCGTGAAAGTAGAGGTAACCGAGACCGTTGTGGGCTGACAGGAATAGAACAAAGCAGTCAATCGGAAAAGAAAACAGACACCGAAATACCATACATCTGTGTATCTGAGGAAAGCGAAAGCTCTTCTCGACAGAGGCGACGTCAAGATCTCCGCACTTCCCTCCCGACCAGTTGTACGTCTGTCTCCATGTCAAAATAAGCGAATGCATAGAGCAGGCAAACAACAAAAGAAAAGAAAAGACACATCGGACGGACGGACCCAGAGGATCTTCGTGTTTATCGACCGCTTCCTTGAATCTCCGAAACGCATTCTCTCTGTTCTTCTCCACCCCCAACCCCAGGCAATGGGCAAATCCAATCAACGCCACTGCTTGCCCGCTTCCTTTCTGGGCGGCAGAGGACAGGTACTTGAACGCTCTGGCGTAGTCCTGAGGGAATCCGTCCACTCCCAGGAGGAATCTTCGCCCAACCTGTACAGAGAGAGAGACAGACAGACGTACACGCAGAGAGGAGTGTATGCATTCACACAGACACAAACACACGCACACACACACAGACACAAACACACGCACACACACACACACACACACACACACACACAGAGAGAGAGAGAGAGAGAGAGAGAGAGAGACGGACACAACAGAAGCAGCACTCACACAACGAGGACCCCCTCGTGTACCCATGCCTGCAGGACTTCAAATTCAAAATTGATGTTGCCAAACGGCCGCTCAAATTCGCACAAAGAGAAGGAAGCAGAGCTCCGCCTCGTCAACCCTTCCCGACAATCCGCATTCACGTTTGTATGCACCACGGGAACGAAAGAAGAACAGAAAAAAGACCCACCGCTGCCTGCATCACCACATCCCCCCCATCTGCCAAGTGAAGGAACAACGACGCCTCCCCCTCCCTCTGTCTGTCCAGAGAGACGGACAGAGAGGAAAGCAACAAAGAGTTGAAGCCCAAAGACGGAGAAGCCGCAGAGGGACCAGCGAGAGTCGATAAACGGATCAACTCAACAGCCTGCAGACAGACCAACAAACAAATATACGAGACAGAAAAGCACATAAGTATGCAAAGTAAGCAGCCTGAAGACTTGAATGGAGAACAAACAGAAACGCCATACACAGCAGGTCGAGAGAAAATTGAAATAGAATGAGACAACAACTGAAAAAGAGACGACACACGCCAAATTTCAACAGCAAGGCAGACAGGCAAGCGAACGGTTTGCTGCAAAGACCCAACAACGGAGACAGAGAAAGGGACAGAATGTACAACGTTTTCTTTTATTTTTCATTTTTCGGGGAGAGAGAGAGACAGGCAGACAGACATTGAAAGGCAGTCAGAGGGAGAAACGGAAAGGAAAGGAAAGGAAAGCCGACTTGGGGCATCCCAAGCGAGTGCGCCTCTGACACATTCCTCGCGACCTCCACGTAATTCAACGCCGCCGTCTGACAACGGAGGGGCGCCATGTACCCGTGCGTGTGCCTGTACCCATTTGCCATCATTGCACCTGAATGCAAAGACAGGGGAAGACAAAGAAATGGTAGGATGGCGACAGAGTTCTGCTTATTTCTTTCTTTCCCTTCAGGTAAACAAGGGGGAAATTGCACAACGATTTCTCTCTGCTCAGAGACATTAACTGATCATGCGATCGGACCACTGAAGGGGAAAGAACAGGCTTTTTCTACCTGAAACATGTCAACAAAAGCAGCTTCTTCTTTCGTGATCTCCTAACAAAACTTCCGGTTCTGTCATCTCCACCCACAATGCCAACACGAAAGAAAGATCACTCACCGACGTGGCCACTGAGGGATGCCGCATAGAGAAAGAGACTCGCTGTCGCCCCGTCACGTCGAAACAATGGGTCCTCGTCCCCCCATGCCTCCTCCCGTCCCCCTTTCTCCCTGTCCTTCCCGCCCCCCCCTTCTCCCTCAGACCCCAGTGAACTGCCCCCCCCAGGCGCTCCACACCCAGACTCTGGGGCTGCACTTGTGCTTCCCTCCTCCCCCTCGGGGGTCTCAGATGGCGGTGCTATAGAGCACACACCTCCACTGTCCTTCTCCCCTCCCCCTTTAGAGTTTTCTGGCACCCCCCTCTCTCCCTGCGCATTCTCACCCCACTCGTTTTCGTCTTCGAACACATTTCTGCAAACAGAAGGAGAAGGAGTGCAAGAACGAGGAAAACTGTCCACAGTCATTTCAATTCATGATTCTTTTGCAACTGTCCTGTCACTGCATCCTCACTTCCGAACGGATTCCTTCATAAAGGGTATGTAAAAAGGTCCATCCGACAACAACAGAGGTACTGGTGTCTGAAAAGCGCGGAGAAGCCTCCATCTGGCGATCGTCTTCTTTGCTGTCTTTCTTTTTATTTATTTGTCCGCTCTCTTATCTTCCTCTCTTCCTCTTTCTATTTTGACCTCTCCATACCCCGTCCCCTTTCTGACTTGAAGACTGAGGAAGCCCAGATGGCAGAGAGGAACTGCGCCTCTGCATCTCCCCGTGAGGCTGCCGAGTTCCAGAGCCGCACTGCCTCGGGGATACTGCGCTCCTCTACGTAGGGCGGGCCCAGAAAGAGAAAGTCTCCCAACAACTTCTCACACCTGCAGAACGAAGGAAACACACGACCACCGATACACCTTACACCGGCCGGTTTGTGAGCAAGTCCAAAAATGATCGGGGGAGGGAGACAACCCGAGGGAAGAAGGGTATCATCTTTCTTCAACATTGTGAGCGACAGTCAATTTCAGATACTTCAATGTCTGCCAGAAAACCCCTCATTCTGCTTATCTCTTTTGAACGTCACGGCAAAAGAAACGATTCGATCGCGTCATTGCGGGCTGGTCAGAGGGACCAATCAGAGTCCCTCCATGAAGGGGAGAGAGACAGAGCGGGACGCAGGGTCTCATCCAACCGTATTCGCTTGCACTCCATACGGATGAATGGGATGTGAGGGGACCCTCGAAGAAAACCCAAGCTGATAGACGATGTCGGAACTACGCTCACTGTGGTTCCTTTCAAGGCACTCACCTTCTGTCCTTGGGGGCACACTCCTCGAGAAGGGCCCCGGCAGAGGGGAGGGAGTCATTCAGGTACAGGGCAAAGGCCTCCTCGAAGGTGGCGCTGACAATGGTGTCGGGGCTGCATGGGGAAAGGGGAAGGAAGAAGGAACACCCAGATCGATGCCTACACGTGGACGCTGCACAAGCAAGAAACTACCCGAACGCCCACTCTCGATAGCAGAAGCACCACACATGCACAGATTTGAAAGAGTGAGGATGCACGGCAAAAAATCCTCGCCGCATGCATCAGCCACAAATCTCACCGAGCTTTCATCTGTTGCTCAAATAAGATTCGAGACGGACCACCCCACCTGTCTTCCACAGCGCCGTCAGACCCAACAGCGCCCGTCCAGAGCACACCGAGTAGAACCTGCCACAGAATTTGCATTCTCAACTGCTCCTCATGTGAATACGATGGACAAATGTCTGTGAGAGTGGACACAAACCAAAGACAACAGAAGGCTGTCAAAACATTTGGCGAATTCTTCTTGTACGAAAAGAAAAAGCGGGAAGGAGGGCGTCGAGATACACAGGCCGACAGCCTTACGGGGAATTGCGCTTCCAACTGTGAATCTTGAACTGCAGACTGGAGATGATCACAGGATCGAAGTTTCAGAACACGGCCGAGAGGAATTCCGTCAGATGGATTCAGTCTGTCTATACGTCTGTCTCTGCTTCCGCGGCTGGCGGGCCATGCATGCACCGCGCGGGCCGGGCCGCAGGGAGGAGCGGCGCATGCATCGCGATCTGAGCGTGCAAACAGCGGGTCCGACCCCGCAGCCGCGGGGCCGCGGGTAGCTGTGCGCGCGCGTTCCGCGGCCGGGATGGCCTGCACCGTGCATGCGCCGAGTTGGAAGACTTCCGCGCGAGACGAAGTGACCGCACCATGACCGCACCCATGCACAGCATCCCACAGCGCAGTGTACTTGAGGATCTGTGTTCCGCGACGAAAAGAGCACACTTTCAAACAGATTCCAACTCTGTTGAATTCCTTCTGTGATCACTGTTCTTCTTTTTGGGCGAAGCTCCCACGCCGTTCATCCTTGTACGTCTCTTGATTAGACGAAATCTTTCAAATTTGAATCACTGCCTCCAGTTCTCCACTTCAGAAGAAATGAGTACGCAAGACGCGCCCGAGATCCCCAAGGGTCCTCCCCCTCACTGGCTGACAGGGAATAGGGATGACCTGATTGGAGGCTACCAGCACATGAAAAAACTCGTCAGTAGCTTCCTTCCTTTTCCTTTGCTCGCATGCCGTCTCCTGAAAATTGCGATAAGTCTCCTTTTTGCTTTTGTTCATCATCTTTGCGATTCATTTGCTTGCAGGTGAAAGAATACGGTGGTTTCTTCAGTGTTGTTGTGCCCGCCAAGAAGCCCCAGCTGTTCGGGGGCCAGGGCCCAACGTTTCTTTGTGCAGACCCGGAGCTGGTAGCAGAAATCGTCTCCCAGCCCGACGTCTTCCAGAAGATCACCTTCAAGTACAGCCAATTTAGAACGGGGGCAAACGCCTCCAACGACGGCCTCTTCACTTCCGATGATGACGAACCTATCTGGCACATCGCCCACAGGTGGGGCACTGTAAGGGCAGGTGGCCTGAGGTTCTTTTATGCTTCACAGGTGAAGGAAGAGCACCGCGAACAGATACGTCCCTGTCATTCATGGCTCCCAGACAGCTGGAAAAGGGATGTCCACATGCAGTGTGTGCTCCGCTGTTTGGATTCTCTTTGTAGACTGATGTCGGTGGTGTCATTTTTTTCCTTGCATTGCGTGTGTGCAGAATTTTGCGTGCGGCGTTTAGTCAGAAGGGAATGCGGATTTACTTCGATCAGATGAAAGAGGCCACAGACATTCTTTGCAAGAAGATGGAAGAGTACGAGGGGGAGTCGGACAAGGAGGAGGAAGACAAGCTGTGCGAACTGCACCCTCTCATGAGTAAATTTACTTTCGAGGTCATCAACAAAGTGGGATTCGGCCTCGATACAGGAGCCATCACAGGTCCGTCAGTTCAAGGCCTCCCTTTCCTTTGTAGAAGATGTCATACCACTTACTCTTGGCTTGATTATTTTTATTTGTACGCCAGTATGAGTGTCGAAACAACAACATTCAAAGTCTGATCAGTATATCTTCACTGGTTAACTCTTCTCTGTTGTTTCGCTTCAAGGGTGGATCGTCACTTGTCTGGGAATCGGGGGCTTTCTTATGTCCTCATTTGCGAGTGCAAGACCCGCTTTGCAGATTTATGGGTTGTCTTTCCTTTTGTGCATCCGTTTGCTTTATGTGTTTCCTTTGTGGATTTTTTTTTTTTTCTGCGTCTCGGCCTGCCTGCCTGCCTGTCCGCCCGCCTGCCCATCTTCTGCCTACAGGCTCGAACGAATGGCTGGAGAGATTTGAGCAGATCTCGGACATGAGAGACGAGCTGAAGCCCTTCCAGACCTCCCTATTCGGCAATTTGATGCCCAAGAAGCACCAGCTGACAGCCTCAATGTCAGCCCTCCAGCAGAAGAACAGGACGTACATCGAAAAACTCATTCAGGACAAGGCATGTCGCCTGGCGAGGGGAGAGACCCAGGCGCGACCTGACATGATGATGCTGATGCTGACGACTTCCGACCCTGTCACAGGCCAAAAACTTCCCCACTCGAACATTTTCAACCAGTGCCAAACCTTCCTAGTCGCCGGACACGACTCGACTTCCACTGCCCTCACTATGCTTCTTTACCACCTTGCACTGCACCCCACCGCTATGGCAAAAGTGCACACAGAGATCATGCGCGTGCTGGGGCCACTTCCCGAGGGGGCTGATGCGACTGCGGGCATAACATGGGAACGTCTGGCCCAGCTTGACTACTGCACGCAGGCCATCAAGGAGAATCTCCGTCTGTTCCCCCCCGCCTCCGCCTTCATCAAATCCTCCCCTAGGGATAGGGACGTTACCCTGGGCCCCTACAAGATCCCCAAGGGGAGCGACATCCTGACAAGCATCTGGGGTCTCCACCACAACCCAAGGGTCTGGAAGAACCCCGAGAAATTCGATCCCGACAGGTTCGTTCGTTGGGGCGACCCTCTCTCTCTCTCTCTCTCTCTCTCTCTGTGTGTGTGTGTGTGTGTGTGTGTGTGTATCCAAGAAAGTGTGTGTACGACTGTGTGTGAGGGAATGGGTGGGTGTGGAGTCCCTCCCTGCATGAGAGAGGCAAAAAATGAGCCACAAAAGAGAAGCTCAATCTGTGTAGACGTTGCCCTTTCTCTTTCTCTTCTGTTTGTCTTCTCTTCTCTCGGTTTCCTAAAGTAGTTTCCTGTCACGCAGTTACTGTGTCTATTCATACATAAGTATCTATCTGTTAACTCTTTCTGTTCTGCCGCCTGTCCACAGATTCTCCCCCGAGGAGAGTGCGAAAAGGAAGTCCCACGCTTGGCTTCCGTTCTCCTTTGGGCCCCGTGCGTGCCTGGGACAGCAGCTGTCGCTGCTCGAACAGAAGATTGCACTCGCAGCCATCGTGAGGAAGTTCCACGTGGTCGTGGACCCCTCCACTCAACTTCGAATCACACAGCCGCTCTTCATGAATCCGCAGGTCGGGGATGGATGCACCGAGAGAGAGAGAGAGAGAAAGAGACGGGGCGTTCTTTGTCACTTGTTACAATTTCTCTCTTTTGGGGGCATTTTTTTGATTCCTGATTTGATATTGGTTGCAAGTCTTTTCCTTTTCTCCGGTCCTCCATCCTGCCTTCATATCCTTTTTTAAGATGATTGTTTCTTGTTAGTGCAGGCACACTGCAATCTCTCCTGTTTTATGTCCTCCAGTTTGCTTATCACATGCCTTTCCCTCTCTATGAATGCATGCAGGGCATTTTCATCCGTCTGGAGCGACGCTCTCAGAGATGCGGCGTCCCCTCCCCTGAGGGGGACCTCCTCCTCGTGCCCACAGGTGTGCCCTCTACTCCCGTTGGAGGGGGAGGGACGGACCCTCAAGTGAAGGGAGAGGCCGGGTCTCCCCAACAGACGAGGAAGATCGAGTGCTTGAAGGACAAAACTGTACAGGTGGGTGGGCAAGTGTAGATCTGCATTCTTCACAGTTTCCTTTTGTTGGGGAAGCCTCCGTCAATGGGTTGGTCTGGCCGCCTGCCATGCGGCATTCATTTGTCACTTCTTACTTATCCGCTTTTCCCTAGATTGGTAGAGTGATCTTTCACAAGACCGGAGAGCGTTGAACCTTCACGTGGCGGTGCTTGTTGTCTGCTGTTTGTGCATAAGTGCAAACTGACACAAGCGGTGACTGACTCATATGTGCCTTTCTCTGTGTGCGTATGTCTGTCTGTTTGTGCGTCTGCAGATCCTGTACGGTTCCAACATGGGTACAGCCAGAGAGACGGCTGAGGATCTCGAGGGACGCCTGGCGTCTGTCGGGTTCTCGGTGGAGTGTGGGGGCATGGACGAATGCCTGGCCTCAGGTTAGAATTGTGGGGGGAGGGTATGGGAGCGTGGGGTTCAATAGAGTTTACTGACTTCATTGGCTTGTGCAGTGTTCTTTTCTGTCCCGCACGCCCACTTTCTTTTGTGAAGTGTCTTCTTTTTGTTGGTTTTGTTTTGTTTTTTCTCCCTCGGACTATTTTGGACAGCTAGACTTGTGTGGATGTGCAGGTGCTGACGCCTCATCCTTCCCCCGAAAGGATCAGGGGGCGCTGGTGGTGGTGACCTCGACCTACAACGGGCACCCCCCGGACAACGCGAGGAAGTTCAAGAGCTGGTTGCAGGAACTCGACGCTTCTGCAAAGCCCTTGAAGGACGTCTCTCTGTTTGTGTTCGGGTGCGGGAACAGACAGTGGGAGAGAACGTTCCAGCACTTCCCCAAGATGGTGAGGGGCAGAATGGAAGAGCTGGGGGCAGTAGTGCCAGAGGGGGGGTTCGGGTTTGGAGACGCGGACTCGGACTTGGAGGCTCAGACTGAAGAGTGGATGGCAAGGGTGGGTGGGTGGGTGAGCAAAGGGGGGGTGCAGTTGTTTTTAGATGGACGAACAAGCGAGTTGGGTGTGTTTTTCTTTTGGCAGATATTATGGAAAAAGTGAGTCTTTCGAGGGGACAGAGGCGTTGGTGGTTGGCCCTTTGGCTCTTTCCCTGCATGAAAAAAGAGAGGGACGGCTGTCTGGTTCTGGCTTTATTTTGTCTTTGCTGTTGTTCGTGGGTGTTCAACTACCCACAGGGTTTCAGTTTCATGGGATGGCATTTTGGTTCTTGGCTCAGGATTTTATCAGGAACTCTCTTCTCATTTACTGCAAGTGATGCCTTCACACGCTTTTTGCTTCACTTCTCTCTGTGTCAAATGCAGACTTTGAAGTCGCTGGTAAGTGCCTTCGCCGGAGAGGAGGCAGGCCTCGATTTGGTTGAGAAGACGCCAGCCACACGTTTTCCTCTGTATGAGACAGAGACGGTGGTTGAACTCACAAAGGAAGAGGTCTTGAAGAGATGGAAGACGGATGGATTGTTCGTTGACTCGATGAAAAACGTTCGCACCGCCATCCTGTCCTCTGATATGCTGGAGGCAGCAGGGGTCTTCCCTGCCCGTGTGCTTGTCAACAGAGAATTGCAGAAGGAGGAGGAGACGGGGAGGTCCACCCGTCATATCGAACTCTCACTTCCTCAGGGCAAGACGTATGAGGCAGGGGATCATCTGGCAGTGATTGGTCAGAATGACGATGCGGTTGTCGACGCAGCAGCAGCTGCATTGGGTGTCTCTTCCTGGGATGTGATTCGCATTTCACTCCCTCCAGGGAAAGAGAGCACTCGCCACATGGTCTGTCCTCTCGATGTCCCCGTTCTCCTCCGTATCATTCTCAGCAGACTGATCGAACTCCAACACACAGTCACCAGGGCCCAACTTCAGGTCCTTGCTGAGTTCGCTCAGTGTCCCCCTGAAAAGACCAAATTGATGGCCCTAGCGCAAGCGGGGGGGGAAGACCTCTATACCCAGGAGGTTCTCGCAAAGCACCTGACTGTCGTTGAGGTGTTGCAGAAATTTCCCTCCGTGAAGCTCTCCCTGGGAGCCTTCATCGGTCTGATGCCTCGCATGCAACCGAGGTACTACAGCATCGCCTCCTCTGCCCTCGAGCAACCCGACAAGGTGTCTGTCTGCGTCGCTCGCGTGAAGGGTAAAACAGACACAGGCAGAGAGCATGTGGGGGTGTGCAGCAACTATCTGCAGACGGTGCCCTTCCCCGATCCCGTGGCAAAGAACGAGGGGGACACTCTGCCTGTGTACTGTTTTGTAAAGGACACAGGCTCGTCCTTCCGTCTCCCCAAGGACCCCTCGGTGCCTGTGATCCTCATCGGCCCTGGCACGGGGGTCGCGCCCTTCTTGGGATTTCTGCAGGAACGGCGCCAGCAGAAGGCAGGGCCCTCGATGCTGTTTTTTGGCTGCAGGGGGGCTGCGGATCATCTGTACAAGGAGGAGATGGAGAAGTTCAAGGAGAGCGGGGTGATTGAGGACCTGGAGGTAGCGTACTCACGCGAACAGCCGGGGAAGAAAGTCTACGTGCAGGACCTTCTGGCTGCCAAGGGGACGAAGGTCAGTCAATCGGTGGAAAGGGGACAAGTGGCCTCTTGTTCTTTTCTTTCGCTTCTCTTCCAGAATCTAGGGTCTCCGTCAGTCGTTCGCTTTCTTTTCTCGTTAGTGTGACCTCTCTCTCTCTAGTTTAGGTTCCGTCCCTCTGCTCCCTCCAGCTTCTGTCTGGAAGCAGTTTCTCTCTACAACTGCTTAAATGTCCATTCTATGTTTCTCGATATCTCTCTCTCTCCTCTCTCTCTCTCTTGATGTTCCTTCCTATGCAGGTGTGGGAGTGGCTGGACAAGCGCGGCGCCTACGTGTTTGTGTGTGGCGACGCCAAGGCCATGGCCCCAGCCGTCCGTGCATGTTTCGAGAAGATCGCAGAGAAGGAAGGGGGACTCTCTGCAGAGGGGGCGAGGGGTTTTGTTGACGGCTTGATTGAGGAGAAAAGGTTCTGCCAAGATGTCTGGGCAGGGGGTCATTGAAGAAGCAGAGGAAGAGAAAGAGAAAGGCAAAGGGCGAGAAAGCTTGGGGAGCATACAATGTGTCTATAAGTGGGTGGGCATTTGTGGGTGTGTTTTTATGGAGGAAAAAGCCAGAGAGAGGGATGTTATGCTTTCTTTCTCCTCTGTTCTGGTCCTGTGTGGTGTCCTTCTTGTGTGTTCTTCTCTGTCTTCTGTCTTGCATGTCTGTCGCACGTCTGTATTTAATTCTGAATCAGTAAAGAAGGTGGAAGGAGGGAGGACGTTGCTCCCTCGCGCTGCCTTCCTTCCTCTTCGTTGATTGCCTGATCGAGTTAGTCCATGCTTTGTCTCGTCGGGACTGTATGTCTGTCTCCCTGGGTGCGTGAATGGGATCGTCGCTTCGATCCTCGCTGCTCGCCTGCAGCTTTTTGGGCAGAATGGGTGAGAGTGGGGTAGAGAGGTCCGACAAGTTCGTTGCACTGTGTGTGTGAGAGAGAAGGGGGGAGCATCATCTTCCGCTCTTCCTTCTGTTCGTTTGTATCAGTTCATGTGTCTTTGTGTGTCTCCGCTGCGTCTCTCTATGCACGGGGAGGGAAGGCAGAACCCAGTCCTGTTGTGAATGGCTGCATGCGATCTGCTTCGCTTTCTACAGGAAAGGAACTTAGTTGAAGTAACGAGACGAGTCCGTTTATTTTTCCAAGCAGCCCCCCCGAATCGACTCAGAAGAGCTAGTTGCTTTCTTTGCCTGTCTGTTCGTGTCCGAGTGGACACATGGAGGCAGAGGCAGAAGAAAAAGAAGAAGAAGAGGGTTAGTTGACGGACGGAAGAAATGAAACGGAGGAAACAGCTCGGGGGGTTGGGGTGCTTTTGAAGCTGCAAATGGAATTGAGAAAAAAACCGGAAAGAAAGAGGACCAGAGAAGAAAAGCCGGCCTCCTCAGAAAGAAAGCTGAGGGGGGTGGTGTGTAAAGTAAGTGAGTGCATCGGGGGGGGGAATTCTATGGAAGGGAGGGTGTGGTGGTTTTCTTTCTTGCTCCGGGTATATATGAGGGCAAAAGAATGTTTGCTCCTTGGTGAAACGGCCAGGTCGAGTCGAATCGAGTCCAGATTGATCAAGGGTCTGTTGGCATCGGGGGGGTCCTCCCTTGAAGGTTTTCTTTCGGGGTCCGATTGAAGTTTAATTGTTTGTTTCCTTCACCCTGCTTCTGCTGTATGCATGATGCTGCATGGGAAGACGGCGGGACTGAGGAAGTTTCGTTCTCTTTCAGGTCTGCTTTGGCTTTTAGCTGAAGGTTGTTCAAGTCCATCCTATGTGAGTCTCAATTCATGGGTCTGTTCCAAAGCTCGATCCCAGACACAGCAAGTCGAGTAAGTGAACGAACGAACGAACGGACGAATCTATCGTAATGATTGTGGATCGACTTGCACATGAATTTCGTGGTGCCTCCTGACCTTGGCATTCATGCGCGCCTGTTTGTTTGTGTCCTTTTGCCGGCCGGAGTGTAATCTGCATGCGGCGTGGCGATGGTTTCTAATGTTTGTGCAATGAAAATCGGTTCTCGGAATGGAATGTGTCGATCATGGCTGCGCTGCTGCATGGGACGTTTCGCTGCACTTCCCTTTTCTGCCGGGAAGCACCAGAGCTATTTTCAAGTTGCCTTCTTTTCCTCAAATTCTGTGCATGAGAGAAACAAACGGTCTTGCATATCGAGTGGTGTTCGGTTTCGTGGATGCTCCTTGCTGAGACAATTCTGACCAACCAGTCAAGTCTGAGCCGACGTGTAGAGTGCATAATATCAAAAATGTATGAGACGTACGAGTGTGTACCAAGACGGGCGAAGCTGTGTGTGGTGATTGCCAGTGTGCGGTACACGTGGCATTGTTTGCACAACTCAAAGTCAACTTGAACTTTTCAGTCAGAATCAGTCTCCTTTCTGTAGAATACCTGGTCACCTGGTGTACCCTAGGGTGTACCACTTAGCATTCTTATGCTGTTCAGACTTAATTTGAGCTTTATTTGAAATTATTAGGCTAAGTTTAGTTTATTTTAGTTTTTTAAAGTAATAATAGAGAATTTTTTGAAGGTACCTGTTCTAGTTTTAAGCTCTCTAGAACTTAGGAATCAACTCACACACACAAGTTCTACATACAGAGAATCTGTCAGACACACAAGAGCCTTCTCTATCGATCAGGAAAGACTCGGTCCTTCTAATAGGCTCAATCAATCTGTATTGCAAAGGCTGAGATACAGACGTGCATGCCTTTGTATTACAGTGTGTATTTAATGCTATTAATTCTCCGTATTACTCTAAGGACCAAATCGAGCCTAGGTCCAAAGGTCCGTAACAACCACACCCCGCACAAAATTGTGCGTCCCGCACAATTTATTGCTTTACTTCTCTCAATGACTCTGGTCTGCACCGGCGCTCCCAGCAGCCAAAGAAACCAAGCAACGAGCTGCAGATCGCTGCCGACATACGTGAAAAGATCGGGCGGGAAGGGCGTGGAAAAAGGAAAGAAAACGTTCGAATACATGAACGAAGGATCGGACAGTCAGTCTTCACGTCCACGCAAAATCCTTTCTTTACTCCTTTCGAATTCATTCACCAACTCAGGCTCTCCCACTTCATCCTCTGGCAGCCACAAAAACGAACCATCATTGTAGACAACTCTGTAATGCATCTTTCCGTCCTTCTCTCTGCTCGACTTCACCTCAACTGCCCTCACTCTCTTTCCTCTCTTTTCTTCCTGCATCGACTCAGGAAGCGCTTCCCCTCTCTCTGGTTTCTTGTTTCTTGGCCACTCTTCTCCAAGGCCAAGCTCGTCAATCACATCCGATGCGGACTCTGACACCGCTCTCTTGCTTTTCTCTTTTCCTTCCTCTATTTCTCTCTCCTCCCTCCTTCTCTCCTTCATCTCCTCTCTCACTTCCTTTGCCATCCTCCATAACTCCAATCTGTCTGTGGAGATCGTCATGCTCTTTCCTCCCCCCAACTGCCTGACAACGGCGTTGTGGGGCCGTCCATCCAGGAGGGAAACAACCAGATAAATCCCTTCCAACTTTTCTGCAAACTTTCCTCCATCCACTCTGCCTGTGAGCGGATTGACAGGCTTTCGCACCAACACCTGATCCCCCACTCTGAATTTGCTCTTCCAAGGGGGCGAGTTCTTCCACTCTCTCTCTTGCCTCGATTTCTCCATCCTGGCTCGTGCCGTCTTAATTAACTCCAACCTGTTCTGACGGATCACGCTGTAGTAGTCGTTGTAAGCCACTGGAGGGGAACGGGTCAGACTCTCTGACGAGACGGGCTCTACTCGCAGCATATAGGTCGGCTCATATCCATAGGTCAACTGGAATGGGGTCAATCCAGTCTTGGAATGCGGGGTCATCCGGTATGAGAAATTGAAGGGCTGCAAATACAGATCCCAATCAAGCTCGTTCTCTGCTCTCAACTGCTTTCCAACCCCTTGCTCCCATGTTTGATTGTATCTTTCTGTCAGTTCCGCGCACTGAGGGTGGTACCCTGCTGTTACTTTCCTCCTCACTCTCAAAATCTTCAATACCTCACTCACGATCTCTGCCAGGAAATTCGTTCTCCTATCTGAGAGGAGAACCTCAAAGGGACCATGCCTGCAGAAAATCTCATCGACCAGAATCTGTGCTACAACATGAGCAGGCAGCTCAGGGCGGGCAAACGTCTCCACATCCTTTCCAAAATGGTCTGTCACAACGAGCACAAATCTGTTCCCCCTCCTGCTTATAGAAAAGGGCCCTGACACATCAATGCCGAGCGTGTACCAAGGACGGGGAGGCACGGGCACAGTCTAAGGTGCTCTCTTTGCTTTCGGCTTGAGCCTCTCCCTGCATTCTCGGCAGGAAGCGACCCACTCCCTCGCGTCTGCTCTCAAACCTGGCCACCAGAAGTGTAGGAGAGTCTTCTCTGTCAGCCGATTTACCCCTGGGTGCCCCCCCAACTGGTGATCGTGATTCATCACCAAAACCGTCTTTCTGCACGCCTCAGGCACCACCAAGTGTTCTTTCCTTTCTGTCCCCTTTCCTTCGTACCTGTATAACAAACCTCCTCCCTCTTCAAACGCACTTTCCTCCAACAGAATTTGTTTTGCTTTCTTTACCTCCCGAGGCAATACCCCCTCTGCAAAGTATTTGAAATGATCCTTCAACAAGGGGTCTCTCGGTAACTCCTCCCTCACACGGTCTAGAAAGCCCCTCTCCACCTGTAAAGGGGACACACCTGCTTGCACACCTGCCAGGGCGGCAGCCATGCCAGATCGGATCTCCTTGCTACCGTCAGCAGGCTGATTGCAGTGACAGAACAAAGGGACCCCGCTGTCTACGGAGACGGGAAGAGACGGGGGAGGCTGTGGCTGTCATGAAACGGCGTCTGCGTCCACATGTTCTTTCCCCGCCTTGTGAACGAACGTCAGCCCGTACTCCTACAACTCCAACGCCCAGTTGTGCACCCTTTTGTTCGCTACTTTACAGTCGGACATCGCTAAATTCGGTTTGTGATCCATGATCACATATGCTGCCCCCCCAAACAGGTAGTGCCTCCACTGCTTGCAGCAGTAGACAGCCCCCAAGGCCTCCCTCTCGGTGGGGCTGTAATTTTTCTCTGCCGCACTCAACCCCCTACTGACGTATGCAATTACCACTTCCCTTCCCCTCTGCATCTGCGTGAGCACGCCTCCTACAGACACTTCACATGCGTCCGGTTTCACCCTGAACGGCAGGCTCATGTCTGGGAAGCCGAGAATCGGAGGGGTCGTCAGCCTCTCTTTCAATTCCCCAAAAATTTCCTCTCTTTCTCCATTCCAAACAAACGGGACCGGTCTGCCTTGCTCATCTGCAGGAAGCAACATCTAAAAGAGAGGGAAGGAGAGACGAGTAAAACCTATAATAAAATGATGGTAGTAGGAGCACAGATACAGAAAAGAGCGGAGCTCCTTCCTGTCCTGCGGTGGCTCCCACTGCAAAATCTTCCGGATGTTCTTTCTGCTTGGTCATACCCCCTTCTCTGACACCGTATGTCCCAAATACTCCACCTCTGTCATGGCAATCTGTGCCTTCTCAAGTTTGAGCTTCAAATTTGCTTTCCTCACCAAACTCAAAACCTCCCTCAAGTCCTGGATGTGCTCGTCATGAGATCGGCTGAAGACGATGATGTCGTTGACATAAACGAGAGCGAGGTCTCTGGACAGACCTGCAAAAACTAAATTCATGGCTCTCTAAAAAACAGAAGGGGCATTCACCAACCCAAAGGGCATCTTGGTGAATTTGTAAAGTCCGAACGGAGTGACGAAGGCGGTTTTCTCTGCGTGGTTGGGGTGTATGCAGAGTTGCTGGAAGCCGGAGGTGTAATCAAGTGCTGAGAACACCTTGGCTCCTGCAAGGCGGTCGAGTGTCTCTTGAATTCGGGGGAGGGGAAAAAGATCTCTCTTGGTGGATTGATTCAGTTTTCGAAAATCTAGACAGAAACGGGTCATCCCATCTGGTTTTTTAATTAGAACGACTGGGGCGGCCCATGGGGAAGTGGAGGGACGAATCACTCCCCCTTCTTCCATCTCTTCCAACTCCTCCTTCACATGCTCTCTCTGGTGGTACGGGATTCTGTCTTGGTTCCAGCGAATGGGAGGGGAATCTCCAGTAGGAATGGTCACCTCGAAAGGCTTTCCATCCACTCTCAGCTCTCCAATGTCGAAACGAGAGCGAGACCAGAGATCAGAATATTCTTGGAGGACCCCCTCGTATCTCTCTCTCAACTCGCATGACAGGTGAGAGAGATCCATGGGCGGAAGCTTCTGTGCGGGAGGGGGAGGGACAAGTGAGTCTTCTTTCTTGGGAATCGGCGGTTGCTGTGTATAGGCAGAGGCGGGAGCGTTGGCAGTGACTGCTGCGACGGACGACACACGAGAGAACGGCTCTGCAAAAGTCAGGGATGAATTTGGTCCTAGACAGATGAGGTTGGTGGCGATGTTCATGACTTCTACTATGGCGACTCCAGCTTTGACGTCTACTACTTGATTCGGGATGGCAAGTCCCGGAAACCCCTTTGGGTAATTCTTTCTCAAAATGACCGTCTCCTCCCCTTCTGTCCCCTCAACCTGCACCCGCACAAGAGCCCTCGCTCTTTTGGGGACTTTCGTGCGCGTAAAGGCGGAGACACGCATCGGTTTCCTCCCATCCTCGTACCAGACCTTGAAGGAGGGGAGGTCTGCAACGTCTAGACGGTCTTCATGGTAGTGGTACTGTACTACTGGGTCCAACAGCTTCAAAAAGTCTTGCCCCAAGACTGCTTCGTACCCCGAATCTTCTGTGACGGTCAGGCGGTGTGGGAATGCTTTCTTCGGCAGGGAAGGGTAAGAAAACTTGGCCGTAATCTCCCCCACCACCGACACGCCCGTCTGTCCCACTGCGGACAGACCCACCGTAGGCCTGTCGACATCTGTATCAACATGCAAGGTCGTATTCACATCAATGAACGAAGTTTCCGCTCCTGTGTCAATAAAGACAGACATAGGCTTACTAAACAGCAACATTGTCATGAAAGGCCTGGGACCTACCTTTACTGCTGCCATCTCTGCCTCCATTTTCTCCGAATTCGCTTGTTCAAAGTCGGTCTGTCTGTCTGCATGCTCTGCCGGAGAAGGGAAAGACACAGGTGACTGAGAAACCTGCGACTTCGGGACTCTTCCTCTCTCATTGTCGTCTTCTCGCTCACAGTCTATATGTTTCGTTTCTACACGCACACACGGGGGAATCGGGAGAGGACGAGGCTTCGCAAACTGCTGGGTGGACTGGGGAACCTCTACGCCAATCCACCCGGGTCGTTTCCCTGCATAGGACAGTTGGAGGCCTTGTGGCCAGGCTGGTTGCAAGTGTAGCAACGGGGGGGACCGTTGTTGAAACCGTTGTTGCCTCCATACTGTTGGTAGTGGCCTCCTCTTCCTCTCATGCCTCCATGTCCCCCTCTGAAGTGGCTATTGAAGCCACCTCGACTGTACGCGCCGAATGCATGGCCTCCGTGCATGGGAGACGGGTAGACGGGGTAATAGCCGAAGCCACCCCTACCGCGACCGCACCCCCGGTCGGTGAATCCCCCACAGCCACGGCCGCGACCTCTTAGAGCCGCGATCTGAGCAGCTTGCTGATCGAGCCGTTTCCGCAACTCGGCTAGTTCATCTCTCTCGTCTCTCTGTTGCACCCCCGCAATTCGAGCCCTTGCTTTCTTCTGTTGCTTGGCATGGAGGTACCCGACTCTCCTCTTCAATTGGTCCCAATCGGTGTAGATCTGTTCTATCTCCAGCTCTTCTCTCAGCTCAGGATAAAGCGCGTTGATAAAGGAACTGATTCTGTCGTTCCTTCTTCTGTTTGGATTTGCCTGGATGTAGACGTCGACAAAGCGTTCAACAAATGCGTCATAGTCGTCTCCGAGGTTCAGCCGCACGTCATCCATGCCGTAGACGGCGTGCGCCTATGTCACACCGGTGCTTCCATGCGCTTCCAGGAACAAGGTGTCAACCTCGTCTGAAGTTGTGGCGGAAGCGGAGTTTTCATTCCACCACAGGATAAGGTCAGGATCTTCAAAGTGACCTACCAGCAACAGTTTCTTCTCGTTCACATTTAGGTTTCCCGCATCTGCCTTTGCCTTAAAGGTGGCATACCAGACCTGTTTGTTTGTTTTTCCTGGGATAAAAACCGTAGTCACTCGCTTGACCTTCCCAATCTGTTCGAACTTGTCAAATCTGACTGCATCCCCCATGTCTGCTTGCTGCTGCTGTAGCTCGGAATCTGGATTGGATGAGACTGAGTCTGATTCGCTGGAGGAATCTCGAATACTGTGGGTGGGCGAGAATAGAGAGCCGACAGACGGAACAGAACTGAAGTCGAGAGATTCTGCCCAAGGATGCACAGAGGGGATCGATGGTGGAGAACTCTCCCCCACCTCTGACAGCCTGTACCCCGACCCGCTCCTTGTGGGAATTTTGTCTTCCTCGGTCGCAACCAGAAGCTCTGCTGACCAATGTTCTAGTTTTAAGCTCTCTAAAACTTAGGAATCAACTCATACACACAAGTTCTACATACAGAGAATCTGTCAGACACACAAGAGCCTTCTCTATCGATCAGGAAAGACTCGGTCCTTCTAATAGGCTCAATCAATCTGTATTGCAAAGGCTGAGATACAGACGTGCATGCCTTTGTATTACAGTGTGTATTTGATGCTATTAATTCTTCATATTACTCTAAGGACCAAATCGAGCCTAGGTCCAAAGGTCCGTAACAGTACCGAAGGTACCAGTCCCGAAAACGGAACCTCCCCCCCGAAAAGCATCCAAATACCGGCCGAAAGCCTAGCCGAAAGCACTACTACAGCGTGACATTGACCATGACTTCACAATCTAGTTAACACCTCTGTTTATTTCGTTGTTATACGGTTTCAACACTAAGTTAAACAATTAGTATATTCCCAGGTATATTCAGACTTCTCACTGTAAATTCTCTGAAGTTCTTTTACTTTTCCACTTAAGTGGATACCCTGAAAGGCCTAGGCGTCGGCTAAAAAAAAATAGGGTTGCGATCGCTACCGGCAATGACCCTTCGCTGCCGGCAATTGCCGGTCTGCCGGTAATGGACATTTCTGACTTAGTCACTACCGAAAAAAAAAAGGTAAAAAAATGGGTCTCAAAAAAAAAAAATCGCCTGCGGCGCAGTTGCTACAAAATGCTTTTAAACTCTTTTATAAACAATCATAACATTCTTACAGCCTCTTGATAATTATTTTTTAAAAAAATATATATAAAATATAAAAAATATTAAAAAAAATATATTTATTATCTATGTATTCAAACGTGACAACGTATTGCAATATCACTGTGTCAGTCTGTTACTTAGCGTTTAAAAAAAGAATGAATATCTTGTTTTCGTGCTTTAACCTGTGCTTGCCCTGCAGAAGCTGCTTGGTTCACTCTGGGAGGGTTCAAGAATGAACGACTCGAAGGATGCAGTGGAGGTACCCCCGACTGTTTGGGAGCCCAGCTGGGAGCAGACGGCTGGTTTTGTCTGCCGCTGATCCCAGTGGAAATCGGGGATGGAGGCACAACGGGGGCTTTCCTAATGACCCAGGAAGAACTGGCTGCAGCGCTTGCACTATAAAACTAGTGACCATGTTTGATTTAATTTAATTTGATTTGATTTGAAGTAGGGCTTAAGCTCAAATCAAATATCCAGTCAGGCAGGACCTAGTGTTTAAAGACTTATCAAATACGATCAAATATTTGATCAATATGACTTTCAACCTCAAATATGAAGGTCCTGAAAAAACTTTTGTAAGTACCGATCCGTCACGCATGCTGATTCAAATGAAAAAAGCTAAATCTTGATGGTTTACTCTCAAAAAGAAAACGTTTTGAGCTTCACTGAAATTGACGTTTCACCCCCTTTTACTTCATGTAGAGGTAAACCGATCAGCTGAACGTTTTCCCGAACAGCTGTGTTGACTTTTCTGGTGCTGGAACATCTTTTACGGCCCCCTTTTTGAGCGTCTACAAACATTTTATACCCTGTAAAGACATATCACACAATCCGACAGGGTCGAACGGGAAGAAGGAGGCATTTGTTTTTAGAGCCGGGTGAGCAAAAAAAATATGGTCCGTGCAAAAGGGGGCAAATGTGATTCAGTGTCAGGTGAAAATATAAGGAGCCGAGGGGGAAGGAGAAACTATTTATGGCTGTGAGTATACAGCAGCGGCAACCAGTTCTTTTCAAACCAAACTTACCAACTCTAGATGCTTAGCTGCCCAAAAATAGGATGGTTCCAACACTAACAGCAATAGCAAACATGTGCGCGATTCTCCATCTTATCCCGTTGTCATCTCTCCGCAACCGAATAGAAGCCCAGGAGCACCTACTCCTGAAAAGCCGAAAAGCCAGAGAAAAAGCTCTCAGCAGCTCCCACCACCGATCGATTCGATTCACATTGAAGAAAGTGATCATGAAGAAGAGGAAAAGGAAGTGCCATAAAGCTAAGTGATTGCCACCTCAATTTTGGTACGTGTTTTAACTTTATCGTATCAACAAAAAGTCATATACAATTTCAAATCTATTAATTTTACGTTCTTAATCTCTATTAGTACTAGAGTGAGTCTCAGTGACTAGTGTATATACACTGCCACACAGGCATATTTTTTTTACGGAACTGGTAAGTTATAATTTTATATATATTTTTTTAAATTTTTGAAACACACATCAGAAATGTTCGGATAACTATTGTCATGAGAAAAATGATCAGAGTGACAGTAAGTCAGTGACTCAGTGAGGAACCCTAAGAGGTTAATCTCAAATATCAAATATTTGAGGTTGAAGCTCAAATCAAATCAAATCAAATCAAATATAATCAAATGAAACATGGTCACTATATAAAACGACACGGGAGCGATGGATGACGCTAGAGGTAAGACCTAGATCATAGGCACCCCCAATTATAGCCCTCCATCTGTATTCTTCTTTTTAAGAGAAAGTCACACCTAGAAGTGATACTGTGTATGTGTACATATGTATTTATGTATGTGAGTGTGTGTGGATTCATTAGTTTGATTATAGTCAGTGCTCTACTCATCATTGGTTTGCAGTGAGTGTACGTGTGGATTCAATGAGTGCTCTACTGATCTGAGCTGATTGTATGAGTGTGGGAAGATGTTGATTATCTAGTATGTCTAATGCATTCTAATTCAGAATCTTTCATGTCAGCTTGCTTGCAGATGGCCGCTGTGGCAAATCTCCATCCTCCTGGGTCTCCAGAGTTAGAAGCCCTTCGAGGCTAGCCTTCGAGTCCTCAGGCAGCAGCTTCTTACTGTGTCTCTTTCTCTGAAAGCCGGAGTACCCGACTGGGGAGACCGCCCAAAGTTGGCCCCAAACTTTGAGGCAGACTGTTTCCGTTGTTAGAATAGTTCAGGTGTTTCTGTTTGGGCTAGTTACGGTCATTATAGGCGCCGCTTTTCTGTTTTTGGATGATGGTTGCAGGATGGCACTCATTAATTTGACTTACAACATCTGTAAACATACCACAAAGCACACTGACCATAGAACTGTCCCTCTTAATGACTCATTGACTCTCAGATATGGCCTTAAGCGGGTTATAGGAGGTATGAAGCACCTCTTTAGACTGTGCCACCTATGACGGAGTGTCACGTACCTCCATGTGCACCTATAATCAGACTGTGTCAAACCATATACGGACTGTCCTAGTGTTTAAACCTATAAACGGACTATGTACAGTGTACATAGACTAACTCCAACAGATAACAACCCATAGATTTTATCATTGAACTTTAACTTTCTTTGCCATTGACTGCCAGTCACTCTGCCGGTGGCGACAAGCTGTGCTAGCAATTGCCGTCCTGCCGGCAATCGCTCTTCTCTGCCACAAAAAAAAAAGTAACCCTGCAGAAAAAAAAAAAAAAAAGATCGCCCAAAACCCGGCCGTTACTTTTTTTCTTTTTTTTTTTCAAATTCTTTTTCCGTCAAATAACTGTTGTTCAATGTTCAAGTGTTGTACAAGTGTTGTTCATATGTTATGCAACTTTTTGAACTGCATGTTATTAAGTATTGTTTTAATTTAATAGGGTAAAAAAGTAAAAAAGAAAGAAAAAAAAAAAGATCTCCTCAGATCGCGCTTATTTTTTTTCTTTAGCCGATGCCTAGTAAAAGACGCTGCACGCGGTTGAAAGGCTAGTCGAAACTGACTTGAAAGGAGATCGAAAGTGGTGTGGACATCTTAGATTAGAGTCTAGATTGGAGTCCTTTTCTGGGCGACTTAGAGTGCTAAGTCCCCTAGGTTGGCGTGTTTATGTCTTAATTGTTTAGAAGGTACCTAAGAGAGGACTATAAGCATAACATTTTTATCGCTCCTCGATCTATAGGCCTATAGGTAGTATGTTGCGTAAACAAATTATGCATACATGGAGTGTCATAGACTGTTATTCGTCATTGGTGCTAGTATTGGTGCGCCGCACGCGATGGCTGCCGGTTAAGTCACCTGATGAAATGATGAAAACATATTTTTAGCTAGCGTACCCCTTGAAATTAGGCTTGAATATCGATTCAATACCCTGACACGCAGCCTAGCACGCAGCTCACAACGCTAGACTCTAGGCTACACTTCAACGACATGAGTGGATTGTCAACTACTCACGTCAGTTGGTGTTGCAATCCTTTTTTGAGCTCACAGCACTGGTCTACTATGCAAAACTTGGCTTCCAGAGTTATCTCATGTACTCTGACACTCATTTTTCTCCAAATTACCAAATGACCACGCCATTTACCATCAAGTTAACAGATCAGCAAAAACGGGACCCAAAACTTATTGATGACCACTCTGTTCAGCCGTCCGGCAGTGTGTCGTCGGACGATCGAGCTCCAGAGAAACCAGGCGGTCGTCTGCAGGATCTGCAAGAGGGCAGGACAGCAACTGAGCAAGATGACACCATAGGAGGTTGAGTGGTATGCTGGATTCGGGTTCAAAGTATGTGATGGAGTTCTTGAAATACTGCAGGACTTACGGAAGTCTGCGCATACTTCAGCTGCTGCTGGCTCACTCGACGCACACAATAGCCTCACATGACCATACAGTCCGCTGGTGTGGAGATAGAAAATGCATCGTTCGAGATTGACGAAATTCTGGGGATGCATGATGGAGTGCTGGGAAATGAATACAGAGTGAGGTGGTATGGATACGGTCCCGAGTGAGACACACGGGAGCCAGAAACGAATCTTCCGCCAGATCTTTTTGCCGAATTCCATGAATCACACATCTCAAAAGGAGCAGACGAAGTGACGAAGTCACTCACTCCGCAAAAGATCATCAATATCATGGATGATGCTGATATTGATGAAAGTGAGGAACAATCACTGAGCCTGCGAGATGCACTTGCATCCAGTACCGAGAAAGTTCAAGCAGACAACACGGAAGAATGCGATACAGGGAAAATGCCTCTTATGCATACAGCAAATCGAACAACTGCAACGGACAGAGCAACGACGTCCCCTCGAGGCGAACAGTCAACACAACAGACGAGGCAACACGCAACAAAGAGGTTCATACACCTGCCAGACGGGTGGATAAAAATCATTACGTCAGTGACAGAAGCGTTCACACTTGCACTCCACGGACCTGATTCACGCACCGCCCTCCCTGTCGCCCCCAGAACCCTCGTCCTCGGGACTCTCGTCAAGCAGCTCTTCGATCGCTTTTCTCATCACGCGGTGGACGGGAACGACCACGTTCGGCCTCTCTCGCTCCCAGAGCACGTGGGCCTTGCAGAGGTAGTCCGCAGAATCCTGAAGCTCCTTGTTCTCGGCAACCCCCAGAGGGAGTGACCATTTGTGCTTTCTCAGCAGGTGGAGCAGACGCATTCGCCTCTTCTTGACAGCGCTCTTTAGAGCCTTCACCGTCAGGGTATCGTTCTTCTCTTTCATCTCCTCAAAGTCAGGCCCGTCCCGCGCTTTCAGCTGTCCCCTCAAATACATCCTCGCGCTAGTAAGCGTGTTGTTAATCGCCTCCTCCAGCGTTTTTCCATTTGTGAGCTGCGTGTGGCCGGAGGAGATTCAAGTGACCCATATGCCCCCCCACTAGGTCCCACACCTTCTCAAACTCGGCGTCGTTGAAGATGCCCATTGTCTCGACCAACTCTTTCCGCACCTCCTCCTCCGGTAACTCCTTCACCTCGAATTCCAGGAATGAGTCGGGAGCCCTCCTCAAGGCGTTTTGCATATTAGAGAGGAGGTACTCGGTTTTCTCAATGACCACGGACACGTTGGAGCCACCCTGCTTCTTTGGCAAGAATTTGGTGAACAGAGTGTCGAAGACCGCCGCAACTTTGTCGTTGGCGGTCAGACTCTGCACGTCGCGGGTGACGAGAATCGGTGGCTTCACCCCCTTGGACATCGCTTGTTCACTGTCTTTCTCGAGTTGTTCGAGGAATTTTGTGTAGATGGACGCCGAGGGATCCACCAGTCCAGTCGGCTGCAATTGCTTCAGAAATGCGGCAGCGACCTGACCCCATTCAATTTCTCCTAAGGCTACAGGAACCACCTTGCGAGCAGCTTCGAGCATGTCCGCAGACAAGCTCTCCACACTCGAAGGCGACTCGCGCACGAATGAAGAGAAAGCAGCTCTGGGCCCCTTCAAGAAGTCTGGGGACTCCGGCTGAAGTTTCGGGACTGCAGCTTCTGTAGGCCTCAGGTCTGCTTGAAGTTCAAAGAGCCGCTGCGCTGTCTCCTCTGCTGCTAGCTGAATGTCAAAAGTTGGATCCTGGATTTTCCTTGCCACGAAATAGCGGCAGAAGAAGAACTCAGGCAGCTTCTGAATGTCCATAACCACTCCTTTCAAATCCACTTCAACTACAAGGCGCCCCCCTCTCTCCTCCACCCGCCCATCTCCTCCAGCATGGTCCGGGTCTTACCAACGGACCTCGGACCGTAAACAAGGAGGACTTGGCGGGACGGCTTCTTGTTCACGTGCCCGTTGAGCTCGTTCCGGTACCTGAAATTGTCGATGTACGGCAGTTCAGCAGTCCCATCCCATCTTCGCAGGTTGGGAGCACTGTTTTCCCCTTCAGCACACAGGAGGAGAGGTGACACTTTTTGCGATACAGACGCAACGGAAACAACGTTTCCCACTGGCTCATACTTCGGCGGCAACCAGGTGCGGGGTCGCAGTAGCGGCGCAGCGCGACAACGAGGAGTGACGAACCCGCTGCAACCCAACGACCCATGGCGGGGCAAAGAGACGCCCACCATGGGAGAGACCAAACACAAGATAAGCAAGAGCATCAGGACAGCCATCATGACAACCGCGATTCAGGCACTGCACCTACCTCAAGCGTAGAAGTACGAGATAGACAGAAGGTTTGCCGTCAATCGGCTCTAGTAGGAAGCTCTGATATACGCGGTGCAGTCAGATCAGTTATACGGAGATCGAGTTTGTTCAGAGGAAGATAGACGGACTCGATCGCAATTGCGTGCATGCATGAAAACCGTGGCCCCCTGATTCATCCGTCTGTCCAGACATGCCATGGCCCCAGCGCGATCATCGTATAGGATCCATCAAAGTCGGCCTTCAGATGCCGAACTTCGGACAACGACGGACATTGAATTTCCCCCTATCCTGCTGGCTCTGACAGTGGCTCATCGATCCGATTCGATCGAAACATCAAATGTCAAACGGCAGATACAAATGCAGAGGACATCAGAGGACAACCACAAGGATGAAGCGAGTCGATACGAGTTGATTTTGATGTGATAGACAGACTAACTTGTACCAGATACGCGCTGACACGCGCAAGGCTAAAATAGGCTGAAACAACCATGATTGCATCACCCCCCCCCCCTTTTCTGCATCGCGCATATCAATCATGCTTAATTATGTTTGGATAGTTGCTCTTGTCGCAGATGCTCTCGCGGCTGAACCACCTTGCCTTCCTTTCCCACCTGCGCCGCCTCGTCATTCCATCCTGCAAGGAAGGGAAGAACACCAAGATCCGCCACTTTCTTTTTTTTTCTTTTTCCTCCTCTGCATTTCTTTTTTTTCTTTAAAATTCTTTTTTTTTTACTTGAGTGTCAACTCAATCTGTTTCAAAGTTGTCACCCTTCATAAAATCAGTTCGGACAGTATCAGACTTAACTCTAAAGATTAAACTACATTGAACTCACCGGATTCTCTGCAAGCCGTGGTGTTTCACATATTTCATAAAATGTGTTCTTCAAAGCTTTGGGTGTATGCTCAGTTCCAGGCTTCTGGCCACCTTACAGCTTCCTTTGATTATAGTGATTCATAGATGATGATAGTCTAGGATGATAGTCGTATATTCATCGTTGGACCATCAAATTGGCATCAAAGTAATGTAACTATATGCAATATAACCATTGAAGTCATACCAAACAGTGTCATACTAAGTGTGTTTCACTATACGTATGGTAGTGTTTGGCACTGTTTGCATGCAGTAATGTGAAAAAAATTGTATAACATTAGTTAATATTGATTGATTCCTAAAGTGTTTGAGTCGCACACTGAGACTCAGGCTGCATACAAAAAAAACAACATAAGTCAAAAGACTTTAAAGTAACTTAAAGTCACTTCAAAATTAAGTTTAAGATCACTTCATTTTTCACTGAGCATTTCATATAACTTGAACATTGAGCTTACTCTAACTATATTTCAGTACACTTGTTGCAACAGAATTATTCTTATCACTGGTAGAGTCTTGATTGATTGATTGATTGATTGATTGATACCAAACCCTAGGTGGAGTTAGAACTCCCGGGCGGCGCATATATGCATGGGTCTGTTCAATTGAGCCAGCTGCAAGCTAAGTGGACGACAGTTATTTGAACTTAATCTGATCAATCATTTACTACAATATGACGAGAAATCATAAAGAGGAGAGACGGTTGAGAGCGCAAGAGCGATGTGATGAACTTGCGAACCCCCAGATCAGAAAAGGAGGCGGATGCAAAGGGTGAGTCACAACGAGTGAAGCGGTCTGATTGAATTAATGCCAACCACTGCAAAAAGCCTTGTTCGGCAGTCCATCGGGGGCAGACAGAGAGCCGATGAATAAAATCATCTACACACCGGCAGCAGCCTTCATAGGTGCACAGCTTTCTATCAGAGCAACCAACAGGCAGCCCACCTTGCCCGCCCATCGGGTTGTATGTCAGCATGCGCAAAAAAGAAAAGATCGAGCCATCCGTAACCGACAGGGCAGAACGGGGAAGGGCAGAGACGGAAGGAATACCGGAGGACGACTTGCTGCACAGGAGAAAGACAAACATACGGCGGGAAGACGGGAAGTCGCGCTGCAGAGGGGTGAGTCTAGCAAGGAGGGGAAAGTGAGAGGAAGATTGCCCATCATCCTCAGAAGCCTTCATGCATTCCTTTGCAACTGTCTTGTGTCATAATTTGAGTGGTACTTAGTGGTACCTCACAATCGTTCCAGTCTAGGTTCCAGTGCATCAAGTATGAGCAACCAAGATCAATTGAGCAAAGCCATGTATAATCATACACAGATGATCAAACGCATGAAGCGTTACCATGCACTCAGCATCATGCAGCCAGATCGAGTTTGTCTGCCGGTCAGGGGAGGAAAAACTCTCACTGCAGGCTCTGAGCATAAGTGGCATGTGTGGATGCCATGCGGTGAAATTTCTGGATTAAGGGTGACTGAGGGAGGACCATTGTCTCATCTTCATGATATAGGTGCATAAGAAGAGAATGATTCCAGCTCTCGAACGCCCGGAGTCGGTTTCCATACGCCGACAGACGGACTTCGAAGCCGAAGTCAGTGGAGGTCAATCAGAATGATTCAAATGACGCGCGCACACACACAGTCAGATGGGGCTACCCAGACCCATTTTCATCTGACGGACACGCGGAGGGACAGACAAGGAATTCACATGAAGCAGGGCGGTCGACGTTCATGCCGCAAGAGGTCCATCAGTTTGAAAGGCCCACTCGCACACTTGAACTTCCACCTTACCGATCACCTTGAGGAATCAGGTGTTTTATTTTAACATGCAGAGATTTGCTTGACAACATGAATCTGGCATTGCTTTTTTCCGCACAGCCAAGACAAGAGGCAAAAGAAAGTTCAATTCAAATCTGCCTCACTCGAGTTCTTTCCTTCCTTCTATCTGCCCACCCCCCCTCGATCCTCTGAGTACATTCAATTAAGGGAATGACATAGACTGCTTTCCCAGCACGTCGACCTTCACGCCCTTAGGAGCGACGAAGTTCACATACCCCCAGGCGAGGCAGCTGGAGGGGGCACCGAAGAAATCGGAGAGGTCATCGTTCCCGTTCGCTCCCGTCAAGGCAACGGGCAGCCCGTCATCCCCCATCGTGAATTGGAACCCATCGCTGAACTGCACGCCGAATTCCTCGACGGCCTCAACGTCGATGGTTGTGTCACTGGAAGAGATGCTCTTCTCTGCGAGAAAGCAGGTGACCGTCTCTCCAGCAGAGATGACCTTCAGGTCGTCGTTTTCACTTTGACCACTGAAGAGATCTTCACAGGGGGGAATGTCGAAGAGGTCGTTCGTGCCTTCTTCCGAATCTACAAGGAATGCCAAATCCTTGTTTTTCGGGGCAGTAACGGTCATCAGAATAATGCCGAAAACGGTACCGTCGCCCTCGGCACAGGCGAAGTCGACAGAGACGGTCTTGGTAGAGAAAATGTTGGCAGTGCTGTTAAGGGAGGCGGGGGCGACGTGATACTGGAGAGGCTGGGACTTCAGCTGGGGGGCAGCGCCACCCTTGGCAGAGCCGAAGAGGCCGCCAGAGAGGTCAAAGTCGAGTTTGAAGGAGTCGGAAAGAGCGTCGAGCTTGAAGGGCCTGCATGCAGCGAAGAAACGTTCGTTTCATAAGAAGCCATTCACAGTAGAAGATAGCCGACACGTTGAACACACACACACACACACACACACACACACATACACA
>JAHBMJ010001649.1:77157-89307 GCA_018398765.1 Chromera velia
ACACACACACACACACACACACACACACACACACACACACAGAGAGAGAGAGAGAGAGAGAGAGAGAGTTTCTCTCTTCCTATCAGGCATTTTCCTTCCTAACACTTCTCCCCTCCCTGCATCATCTCCTGACTGGGTCTTTCCTTTCCTTTCCTTTCCTTTCTACTTCATGGGGAAGCCTACCTGCTTGATCTAGCTGCGCAACTGATGGAGCAATCATTACCGGAAGCAACTACGAATATTTGCACGGACCAATGCGTTCAAACACAGACACACACACACACACACACACACACACATACACATACACATACACACACACACACACACACACACACATACACACACACATACACACACGCACACACACACACACACACACACACACACACACAGACAGACAGACACACACACACACATATACACACACACACACGGTTTTAGAGGATGCAGAACACTCCTTACCGCACCGCCTTCCTTGGACTCCCGTCACGAGTTCAAACGCCTAGGTCCGTCAAATGCCTGCCCGCATAAAGATGGACACGGCATCAGGAGCCTGCTCTCCCTGTTTCGGAACCATGGTCTGGCTGTCTGCCTGTCTTTCTGTCTGTCTTTCTACAGTACTTTTCAATGACATACGTGTCTTCGTCCTTTTCGTCTTCCGTTTCCTTCTCAAAGTCGAAGTCCTTCTTCCCGCCAGGAAGCTCAGAGTTCAACTTGTACGGCATTCCTTTGGGAATGTCAACAAGGATAGGGCCGAAGGTGGCGCAGATGTCTGCACCGAAGAACTGGGTGAAGTTGCTGTTGCCTTCGAAGCCTGTGCGTGCCACATATGCGTCGTCGTCGGGCGTGGAGATGAAAAGCCCGTTGCTGAACAGAAAATTCACCTCCAGGTCGGCATCGCTCACATCGACGGTGGTCGTGGTTCCTGCCTCGTCCCGACTTTCAAGCTCACACGTGACAGTCTCGCCAGGTGCGAGGGTGAGAAGGTCAGACACATCGTCGCACTCGATTGAGAAATCAGGCACTGGATTTGCCTGGTCGTTGAATTTTTTCAGCACTGTCACTCCATCCTTTCCTCCCTTCAGTACGACTGTGTAGGCGACCCACACTTGCCCATCGCGTTCAAGGCAACTGTAGTCAATGTCTGCAAGCAGTGTACAGAGAAATGCATGTACATACATACAAACATAGAGATGCAAATGCGTACACAGGCATGCGCGCGCATACACAGACACTCACAAGCATGCCAAAACGCACATGCGTACTGTATACAATGCAAACACGGCCTCACAATCTGGCAAAAATACATCCTCAAAAATGCACCATCACGTCTGAAAAACACACACACACACACACACACACACACACACACACAGACACACACAGAGAGAGAGAGAGAGAGAGAACAAGAGAGACAGGCAAGGCTACATGGACACACAGACAGACACAAATATATGTGTACAGGCATACGACGAACATAAATGTGTACGCGCGTCTCATGTTTTGACAGCAGAAAAACATGCATGATGAAATCCTTATGGCCCAGCTCTGCATATCAATCAATGAAACATTCGTTCCAGCTAGACGTACAGATGCCTACACGCTCCCACCTGCGTAGGGAGTAGACAGCACGGTGATGGTTGAGTTCACTCCCTCGGGGCTGTTGAGGTAGTACGTGAGGTAGCCCTTGAAGGGTCCCTTGCCGCTTCCCCCCTTGTCTCCACCCCCGAGGCCGGGGAGAACGCCGACCGAGGGCAGTTCCAGGCCGTCCAGCTTGAAGAGCTCAGACACACCCGCACCGTCCTTGAAGGGAAACAGGCCACCCTTTCCTGCAAGCAATTAAGCAGATATGAATTTGACACCTTCATTGAAATTGTGAACGTGTGAAAGCACGTACGCATGATCTTGCTGGCTGGTGTCATGTTCTTCCCAAAATTCTCCGTTGTAGATGCTGAAATGTACAGATGCAGCGCGACTGTTTCTAATCAACGAATTTAAAGTGGTCGAGGAGGGGCGGATCGAGGAAGAGAGCGGAGAAGCAGACAGAATAGGGGGAACAAACACAGATTGATCGAGAGAGCAAAAAAGAAAACGGCACGCATGGACTCAACAAGAATCCTCGATCTGTCGAAACGATCGACTGCCTAAGATGCGACAGCCAGTGAGGTGAAGGGCAGGTCCTCTTGAAGCGTACGACAAAAAGAAAAAGAAAGCGTGCAGAGACGGAAACTGGCCACTTCTGAAGTGACTGAAAGAAAATAAGTCGGTAAAAGAACCACGCTGTCCACTTATTACTATTCAATGCAGTGCATGGAGGGGGCAGAAGGATCGATCGAACAGCAAGCACAGTGTTGGACTAGCTGGGTTGATCAATCATGCCGGACGGCTTCGACCGAGAGTAAGTGCAAGCACGTTTCACTGTAAAATACAGGGCTTTAGAAACAAACCAGATTGCTCGTCTACTTAAGGACAGGCAATGCAAACCGACCCTCGTCAGTCTTCTCTGACGGCTTCCCTGTGAGGGCTCCCTCGGCGGAAAAGCCGAGACCCTTGGGGACGTCAACGAAGATGAAGCCGAAAGCCGCGCAGCTGGAGGGAATGCCAAATTCGTCCATCAAAGTGCTGTTGCCATCGTTTCCGGTCAGCACCACGGTGGCCGAATCTTCCAGCATGACGAATTGAGATCCGTCGCTGAACTTGGCACCCGCCCCAAATATTCCAATCCCAGACACATCAGTTGAGTCTGAGGGAACCTCTCTACCGATTAGAGTGGTGCTTTCGTCCACAGTGAAAAGACACGTGCTGCCGTCTCCAGCGGGAATAAGGTTCAAACCGTCAATGCAATCGGTACCAAGATCGTTGCTCATGTCATCGATAGTTCCGAGGAACGCAAAGTCTTCGTCGGAAGGTTTCACGTCAATGAAGTAGAACCCTCTGGTGAGACCAGCCGCCTCCTGACAGGAAAAATCCAGAGACCAGTTGTCTGTGGACATAATCGTAACGGTACTGTTCACGGAGGGGGGGGCAACGAAGTACGTGAGGATGTCTTTGAATCCCTCTTTCGCCTTGCCGGCGCCCCCAGTAAGAGCAGAAAGGTCAGGCATTTTCATGGCATCGGCAAGGCCATCCAGTTTCAGGCCGCCCATGTCAGCAACTGCATGCAAAACACCAATCAGGGAAGACAGAGAATTTGGCGAAAGAGAGACTGTCTTGACGTCCGAGAACAAGTGAACAATCCTAGGAACAAGACAACGAATAATCGGATGTATACATATATAGGTGGTCACCATTGGGTGTTGCACCATGGATGAAAAAACCGGAGTACCCGTGTATTTGCCGCCATTGACACCGATGCATCACATCTAAGGAAAAACACTCTCTATTTCGAGAGGCATTGTGCCGTTTGCCGCCGGGAGATGAACACAAAAGAGGAGCACAGGCACCTCACGAAAACAACACTCGCAGGCAACACTTGCGCTGAAAGAAAATAAGAGGCACAAAATGTGACAGCAGAACGACAGCTTGACAAATCGACTCTATACGCAGATAGAAGGAGACTCTTTCTAAAGAGAACCGACCTGCAGTCGCCTGCCCGACGCCCACAGCAACGAAGAGAGCCGGAACGAGTCTCATGGTTGTATGAATGTCTATATATACAATCAATGCGAGTCACTGTTGCAGAGTCACGAGGTTTTTACGAGGCCCGCGAAAGGAAGCAAAGAACTCCGAAGGCAGGCATGCAAGCAAGAAAGCAGCAGAGACTGGGTATGTGGAGAAGTTTGACCGAGACCGACCCCTCATGCAATTCAACAGCAGCAATTACACCTCAACTGCGTGCATGCGCGCGATCGATCCGATCGATTTGCAGCGATTCAAGTGCCCTGGCAGGACACGAACAACTGAGAGCGTGGCGGGCTTGCATGCTATATTAACGAGATACACCCAACCAGTTGGGTGAGTGCCTCGGGGGGCCCTTTAGGGGGTCCGCAAATTTGATTCATCGGGGGCTTGGGCATGTCTTTTGCAGGTGCATGCATGCATGGGGCGGGGGCCACGGCAACGCGCATCTGACGCAAGCAAACTTGCGAACGGCCCCGGAAAGCAAGAAAAATGAGAACTTGCCGGCCAGCCGACCGGGCAGTCGCGCCGACCCCCCCCCCCGCGGGAAAAGCCGCAGAACCCCCCCTCTCCCAGGAAAAAAGCCCGGGGATGCAGCTTAGCTGTCGCTTTCCGGGGCCACTGACGCACGCATGCATGACGACGCGGGTTCATGCACGCTTTTCTGGACCATTTGGGGCGGGATCTTTCCGGGGCCTTTTTTTGGCGAAAGACACCATGCGTGGGGTATTTTTGTTTTGTAAGTGCCCCCCGCTTCGCTTTCCGGGGCCACGAAGTATGCTTTTCGGGACCGCGCGCGAGCATGCACTTGCAACTCCGTGCGAGTTACTTGAGGGGTACGCATGTGCGAAGTAATTAAGGCGCGGCTCCGTGCGAGTTGCTTGAGGGGCACATTTTGGAATTCGGGGGGATGCGTTATGCGAGTGCGTGCGATCTCAGGGCCTCTCGGCTGATCTCAGCAGAGCTGAGCTGCCCCCCGAGGCGATAGCTAAGCCGGGGCCCTGCATGCATGTGTGGGCCTGGATAATTTCCCAGCTGGCATGCTGACAGTCTGATTGACTGAACTTCAACTGTATGCCTGACCTTTGTTTCACTTTGCATGTACATGCCTGACCCTTCGGACGCCTTCTTGCACATTCCGACATGCGAACATATATGTTAAGGTGCGACATCTCGTATAGTTGATGATCTCTTTGAATATATACAAGGTGGTGAGAGTAGGTGACTGTGTTGCGATTCTCCTCGAAGCCATGCACTGAGAGTTGCAGAGACAGCCTCAAGTTTCTTCGCATGTCAAGTTGATTGTTGCACACAGCAGGAAAGGAGTGCGCAGTACAAGAAACTCACCTGAGAGTCTCAGAAAAGTGCCTGCTCAGCGTTCTGACAAAGTGCCCCCCCAAAATCGTCCAGCGTTTCTTTGTCATTCTTCTTCTCCTTCTTCATTTGCGTCAGACTTCGTAAAGTTGTGCATGTGACCAATCGAAGAGATGTCATCAGGGTTCTTGAAAAGCACTTGCCGCAAGGGCTCCCTTCTCTCCGCTGAGGCCCATGCCATCCAGCCTCAGGCCAAAGATGCCAGCCAACTGCACGACCGCAGGGCCGGGATGGAGATGGAGGAGGACGGCCAAGCAGAGGGGGGGCATTATGTTTCACTTGCAGACGAAGAGGGAGGGGGGGAGTCGCGGCACGAGGAGGAAAAAGAAAAGAAGAAAGAACATGAGACGCGGGGGGGAAATCTGACTGCACTTGCCCTTGTGCGTTTTGTCGCAGCGATCCACATTGTCTGCTTCCACACAGGTATTCAAGCTGCACCTGATAGCGTTCACTGGGTCCGTTTCTGTAAGTATGGACCGACGTGGGTGACGTTCTTCTTCATTCTGTCGGGTTTTGTACAGGTGTACTCAAGAATGACGGGGCCAAGGAAGACAGCAAACAAACCTCCCAATGTGTTTTGGTTCTGCGCACAGAGACTTGCGACAGTTGTGCCTGCTTACCTTGTCTCTCTGCTCGCTCATGAGTTTCTCAAGTCGCGTGTCGAGAAAGACTACCCCTCTCGGTTTGTGAGTGGTCCGCAAGTTTGGCAGCATTGGTGGAACATGCTGTGTCAAGTTTTGATGGTAAAAACGTGGTGGCCCCCGTTGACTCTCTTCAAAAGCCTCGAACTCCCTGGAGACCCACAAGACCTCAATTACCCCGCACATTTTATCTCGTCGTTGTTTCTCTTCTGGATTTTGTTTCCTGGGTTGTACTGGATTGTTCTCAGACTCGAGGGGTGGGTGGTCGGGGTCGCTCTGTGTGGGTGTTACTGGTATCAGTTCTTAGTGAAGTTCCACCTGATGGGCCTGATGTCGAGGCTGCAGGTAGACAATTTCGGGTACATGCCTTTGTGCTTTGTCAACCAGTACTTCCTTGGAATGTTGATTGCAAAGATCTTTGTCGAAGCGAGGCAGCAGAAACAGAGTCAGACAGAAGGCAGAGAACCCATGCTTGCAGAGAGGCGGGAGAGGGGGGGAGTCGATTTCAACAGGAGGGGGGCACAGTGCTTCAGCTGGGGGCGGTTCCTTTCGTACGCGGATTTTGTGCCTGTCCTTTTGTTCACCCTCTTGTGTTTGTTTGTAAAGGAGGAGACGGCACTCTCAGGCACACTGTGCGACTACGGTCTCCTGCCTGTGTGGTCCCTCATGATTGTCTGACTGTCTGTTGGAGATGGGCCATTGGCACGACTCTTCTCGCACCCCTTTCTCCAGTGGTTGGGGGGTCTTTCTTACTGCATCTACATTTTCCAAGCGGCTGCCTGGTTCCTCTCGTGGTACGGTCTGGACAGCTACGTGGGTCCCGCACTTGGCAGGACCTTCGACATGCGCCAGAAGTTGATCTTTCAAATTTTCATCCTGCTGGTTTCTTCGGCACTCTTTACCACATTTGTTGAGAAGCCGATCATGTCTTTGCTGAAACCCGTCATCAAACGGACATAGCTAGGCCGACTCACAAAGAAAAGAAACGTCACAACGTATGGAACAGTGATTTAGATAGCATAAATACCAAAGACTGACATTTACGTTACAGACCTACAAATGTATTACTGATTTAATAAATCATATGTCATTATCATCATCATCATCATTATTATTAATCGGTCTATAGGCCATCATACAATGCATGAGTCTAGGATAATGTTGTATTACCCCTTTGCCAGACCTGCATCATACAATGGAGGGGAGGTTTCATGCTCACAACTCTAAATACCCTGCATCTAAAAGATGCTTTCTCAATCGCTGATGTCGTTTCCCTTCTGTGGGAGGAGTGCAACGACTGCAATAGAGACTTCATCATCATCATCATCATGATTATTATTATTATTAATCGGTCTATAGGCCATCATGCAGTGCATGAGTCTAGAACAATGCTTTATCGCCCCTTTGCCAGACTTGCATCATACAACGGGAGGGGGCTTCATTCTCATAACTCTAAACACCCTGCATCTAGAAGATGCTTTCTCAATCGCTGATGTCGTTTCCCTTCTGTGGGAGGAGTGGGACGACTGCAACGGAGACTCTCAGGCAGTAGAGGTAGACAGGAAGCCCGGTGGAGAAGGGGGACGGGAGATGTACTTGGGAGATGGAAAAAGAACATTCAGAAGGTGAGATGGGAAGAGAGGTAAGTAACCATCACATGCATCGAATCGCAGGCTTTACGATGGAGGGCGCAGACAGATGTTTCGCAAGAGTCGCAGGGCCGGTATGGGTGAGTGTTTGAGTACCAGGATGACCTTCATTTGTGCCAACAATTCGCTTTGCGTGGCATGTTTTAGAGGGGTGGAGTCTTTCGATAGCAATCACTAAGTCTTTCTCTCTCTTTCTTGGGCTCTGTCTAATTTGACTTTAATTTCGGTTATAATTGCATTCAAAGCCTCTCGATCTGCTCTTGTTTCTGTACATTCAGCCAATCGGTGCAGCAGATCGTCTGCTTTGCCCCTGCATGCAGGGCAAACCGCGTCTTCCAGCCCTGTGTACGGTGCATGGGGGCGACCACGGAGCAACATATACAGCAAGGCTGAAAAAGGGCCTAAGGACCAGATCATAGCGCGAGGGAGGGAAACGAAACGGGGGGACGAAGAGGATGAGGGAAAAGTAGAGGAAAAGAAGAGGAGAGATGAACATTGAACAGTAGGATAAGATGTTTGGAACACATTCGGTCTAATGCCTCTGCCAAACTGCAAAAGTTTTGCCCCCCGTAAAGCGGCCCTTTCTAGACAAGCATCAATCCATTCATTAACTTCTCGGTTAATCACTGCTCTTAAGAGAAGGAGACGGCCAACCTTGGTGGCTTTCTTCCTTCTCCTGATGGTTAGATTAACAGTCACAAATTCTTCCAATCCGGTCCACCCAATCAATTTTTGTGCATGCATCATAGAGGAAAGATAATCACTATTCATTAAAGCTGACCAAGCACTCACGGGCATCTTGAGGTCAATATGTTTTAAGTTAGTTAAATATCTTGTAAGTCTCATCGATACGTGCACACGTGCAGGGAGTAGACCGACAGTACATAGAGTAGGTACACGGAAAGAGGAGAGAGACAGATTCAAAGCCCAACGGACAAAGCGCAATTGAAGGGCATCTAATGCATCCATGTCTGACTTGCAGACAGACAGACAGTCAAACATGTATAGACAACATTTACGTTACAGACCTACAAATGTATTACTGATTTGATAAATTATATGTCATTATCATCATCATCATCACCATTATTATTAATCGGTTTATAGGCCATCATGCAATGCATAAGTCTAGGATAATGTTATATTACCCCTTTGCCAGACCTGCATCATACAATGGAGGGGAGGTTTCATGCTCACAACTCTAAATACCCTGCATCTAAAAGATGTTTTCTCAATCGCTGATGTCGTTTCCCTTCTGTGGGAGGAGTGCGACGACTGCAATAGAGACTTCATCATCATCATCATCATGATTATTATTATTATCAATCGGTCTATAGGCCATCATTATCATCATCATCATCATCATTATTAATCGGTCTATAGGCCATCATGCAATGCATGAGTCTAGAATAATGTTTTATTGCCCCTTTGCCAGACTTGCATCATACAACGGGAGGGGGCTTCATTCTTACAACTCTAAACACGCTGTATCTAGAAGATGCTTTCTTAATCACTGATGTCGTTTCCTTTCTGTGGGAGGAGTGGGACGACTGCAATGGAGACTCTCAGGCAGTAGAGGTAGACAGGAAGACCAGTGAAGAGGGGGGACGGGAGATGTACTTAAGAGATGGAAAAAAGAATATTCAAAAGGTGAGATGGGAAGAGGGGTAAGTAACCATCACATGCATCGAATCGTGGCTTTACGATAAAGGGCGCAGACAGATGTTTCGCAAGAGTCGCAAAGCCGGTATGGGTGAGTATTTAAGTGCTAGGGTAACCTTTATTCGTACCAACAATTCGCTTTGCGTTGCGTGTTTTAGAGGGGTGGAGTCTTTCGATAGCAACCACTAAGTCTTTCTATCTCTTTCTTGGGCTCTGTCTAATTTGACTTCAATTTCGGTTACAATTGTATTCAGAGCTTCTCGATCTGCTCTTGTTTCTGTGTATTCAGTCAGTTGGTGCAGCAGGTCGTCTGCTTTGCCCCTGTATGCAAGGCAAACCGCGTCTTCCAGCCCTCTGTAAGGTGCATGGGGGCGACCACCGAGCAACATATACAGCAAGGCTGAAAAAGGGCCTGAGGACCAGATCATTATGTGCATGGTAGTTTTCCATGCATTTTATCAATTTTTATGATAATAATTGAACAAGTTAGATAATAATTGAATCATAATTCTATAATTGGCCATTAATCTAAATCTGCATTATAATCATTAATCTAAATTGTATTTAAATCTAAACTATATGATTGGCCATATTTTTTTAAACTGCATTTAATACATTAGAAAGTGAAAACTTATTCTAGAACTTATTTTTATATTTTATCTAATTAGTTATCTAATTCCCGTAAATACTCGTGAAAAAACTTATATATTGTCTTATAATCTCAAGCTGGAGCTAGGGCTGAGGGTCGTTAGAGACTTATAGACCCAGACTTAGACCTAGACATAGACTTAGGGTAATGTTGGATTGATTCTTTCAGGCTGTTATGATCAAAACCTACATTAAAGCCTTCTAAACCCTCAACCTCAACCACCCATGAGCTCTCTATATCCTCCCACAACCTTGTCTTTTCCATTAGGAGCGACTGATTGTCACTCCTTCTATCCAACTACTACTGCTGCCGCTGCGTCTCCCTCAATGCTTACTCTTCGCACCTCTCCCTTGGTGCCCCGCAGGCACCCACTGGCTGCTCTATGGTGCGCTGCGTGCATTCTTATCTTCATGTATGCGCACACCTGCCCGTATGTCCTATCCCACTTGAGACTCACAAGATGTGTTACCTTTTTTAGGAACATCTCGGCGTCCTTTTCGAGGGCCCTATCTACACTGCTGACGAGGGGCATGAAATCGTATCCCTCATCCCTGCACGGCTCGGCATACTGCTTCTTTTTCCCCGTGGCTAACCGGGTAAGAACTTTCTGCCAGTTACCCTATGCATAGGAGGCGGCCTGGGTGTTAACCACCCTTGTGTCTAGGATTGCCTGCCTCTGCCTTGCCCAGAGTCCCCACACTGAGAAGTCCCCATAGAGGGCTGGTCGACCCGGTACCTCTCCCTCTGCCCTTACTGCTGGCTCCCCCCTTCTTACTGCCGGTGCGAACGCCAGCTCTGCCAGGTCACACCACGCCTGGTTTACCTCGTTGTCACGACGTTGTGTCTCCTCCCGACATGTCCCCCTCTCTTCCAATTGAGGGCGTGCTGCAGCTCCCAGCTGCCCCCATACCCCTCGCAATTCCTTTTGTCTCCCTGCGTCTTAAATTGGTAGCGTAGGGTAAGGGCATCTCGAAACTCTTCCAGGCTGAGGAGCATGTCATCCACTTCTTGTGGGACCACACTGAGCCATCCCGAGTGTCGTTTTGTTTTTGTGTCTCTGACTGCTCTCCTCTGCTCCCCCGTCACCCCCGGAACTTCCGTTTCTTTCATCCTCTCCCACCTCTCTTTCTCTTTCACCCTCTTCAATGTTGGATTGATTGATTGATTGATATGTTCCGCCCTAGATACTGCATAAGAACTGAGAGTTCAGGAGTCTGGTACCACAAAACCGATCAGTCAACACTGTTTAGGCCTAGGTCTAGGCGTGGTCTTTAGTTATTTCAAAGTTAGTTCAAGTCACAATTTGGTTGATGACCTAGTTTATGGTCCCATAGAAAATTAAGTATTAAACTAATTAAACTAACTAAATAGATTTGACCAGCGTTTGCATCCTAAAAAAATACTAGAAATCAAAATAAAATCAACGGACTAAGATTCTAAGTATAAGATATCAGTGAGATTTATTTAGAGATTTATTTTTAAGTCTATTGTTTGAGATCACTACACTGATTCTCCACGCTTCACAACCAGACGCAATACATGCAGCCATTTCCTTTCTTGGCTCAGCCCCACACGGATGCTGGCCTTGAACTCCACACAAGCCTGGAAGCTGGGGAAATTCCTTTATAACCAGACAGCGCCACCGTGTTTCACCTGGAGTTGGTAGAAGTTGGAGGGCTTCAAAGTGACGTCTTTCAGAGGGGATAGAAGAGAGAAGGAAGAGGCAGACAAACAAACAAATCATAAGTGGACAGTGGCCAGACGTAAGTCGAAGACAGATATGCCGTTCGATTCGAATCTCTCCTCCTCCTCTCGCTTGCTAAGATCTTCCTCCCTTTTTAAGTAAGCAGCACTTTCTTAATAAGGAACAACATTTATGTTCTTAACAACACGTCCAGTTTCCCATCTCCCTAGCGTCCCTCCCGCCCCTTCAATCTAAAGGCAGGCGCGTTTGCCCGATCCAAAATTGTATGCGGGCCTGTACATTCACGTATCCATGTGTATGCCCGTAAACATGCATACAAACCGGCAAATCAATTGAATGCAAGTTCACAAATTGAATTCGAGTGCAAGTCATGCGCAATGGCCGGAACCATTCAGCAGATTATACATCCCGATCCCATCAAAGACGCATACACTCACAATCGAAGGAGCAGAGACAGACGGCGGTATCTATGGAGATGGATTTTTGAAACAAAGTCCGGACAAAGGGAGGGGGGAGCCTCTCAAAGGACATGAACCCAGAGAGGGTGGCAGAGACTGTCCCCTCTTTATTTACATTCTAATTGAAGCGCTTCGAGAGAGAAATAACTACTTCTCTGGCCCGCTTGACTCTTCTCCCTCCTCTCCTCCCTTGGTCTCTTGCCCTTGGCTTCTACACCGTGCATGTCTTCTTTCCCTTCCAAACAATTTGAGGTCACTCAATTGATCCCCGACGACTCGCAACGAGACGCATAAAGAGACAAAGGACAAAAAGGAGAGCGGGGAGCTCTGAGCACTTTTGGAAACACACACACTGCCGTCCTCATTTCCCCTTTTAGCCCCCCCCCCCCCC
>JAHBMJ010001649.1:89630-110459 GCA_018398765.1 Chromera velia
CCCCCCCCCCTCTCCACAGCCTCATAGAGTTTCTGCTCTCCGGACTTTGGCCTTGTACTGTATGCAAGCGGAAAAGCTCGGGAAGTTCCTCTGCAACCACACGTCCCATCCGTTCTTCATTTGCAGCTAGAATGAGTGCGAAGGCTTCAGAAAGACGCTCGCCACCCTGTCCTGCATGAAATAGATTGATTGAAAGAGCGTAGCTGGGAGGCCGAACGTGAGAATCAATTTTCTACACTAGACTGACAGCGCTCACATCTTGAAAAAGCCCGACACCAAGGAAAAAAAATGTAAGTAAAAGCATGCCCAGGCTTTTCTTGTTGCTGACAGCTATTCTACTGCTAAAAGCTTTCTCTGACACACCCTCTTACCGACATCTTCCCGACCCTCTCACGGATAGACAGAACCAGACATGAAACGTGAGGCATTTGATTCATAAAGAAAAATGGAGGGGTGCTTACTAAGAGCTCTGTAATTCTTCGACAGATTTCCTTAACATGGTCGGCGGGGGTATTGGATGGATGGGCAGCTGCATCATAAGCATAGAAAGGGAAAAAGCCACCGCAAGGAAACAGTCCACCAGTCGGACTTGCAAGGTTCTCTCTGTGTACCGCCTCAAGACCCAACGAGCTGAAAAATAGAAAATCAGCTTCACAAATTTTATATCTTATTCAACAGAGCGTCATGCAGAGCCAATCAATATGATATAAATGCAGTTCGATTCCAAAAAAAAAAATTCGTAGAGAGAAGAGTCATTCGACCGACAATGGTAGACCAAATATGTTGGATGGGCGGGCATGTGCATTATTCAGGATCATGCAGGGAATTTACCGAATTGAAAGAAAAACAAAATTTCTGATCCAAAATATCCAGTCGCTTTTGGTCTTAAGATTGGATCTCATGAACAAGTTCAGGTGGGTCCGGCTTCAACTGCATACACATACACATACACACACACACACACACACACATACACACACACACACACACACATACCAATACATACATACATACATACATACACACACACATATATACACACATACATACAAACAGACAGACAGAAAGAGAGAGAGAGAGAGAGAGAGAGAGAGAGAGGGAGAGAGAGAAAGAGAGAGAGAGAGAGAGAGAGAGAGAGAGCAAGAAAGAGAGAGAGAGAGCGAGCGAGCGAGAGAGAGAGAGAGCGAGCGAGCGAGAGAGAGAGAGAGAGAGAAAGAGAGAGAGAGAGAGAGCAGAGGGAGAAGGAGACAGAGGAAACCACGGCTGTTTGTGTAAGAGGGACGGGGAAGCAAGACCATACAAAACGCAGGCATGCATTGGAGAGGAAAGGAAGAGACTGAAAATGCATTACAAAGCCCGCTGATGGATGTATGCTTGAGCGCCACAAAGCCAGTAGACTAGGTCAAGATTGGATGCGGGAAGGGGGGGATGCATGAAGGCTTGTGCCTTTAAAAGTGGACTTTTGCCCTCAAGTCGGACTTTTAAAAACATGATTCATACTATAAAAGTTTTTTTTGTATCTTGACTTAGATCTTGACTGATCCTGAATAGTCAAAACTATAATAAACTATAACAGATTTAATATCCAAAAAAGTTTTTACGTCTAAAAAACATTTAAAATAAAAATATACGGAGTTAAAACCTGCGGTATGTTATAGAAAAGTAATGGTCAAATTAAATTTCTCTGAGTTTGAGTCGTTTGGTTGATCTAAAACCTAATTGAAAGGTACCAAGATTCTTAGTTTTCTAGCTTAGTTTTTTTTTTTTGTTATTTCACAATTGTCCTTACTAAGGCTTATTTACCCTTACTTATAGCCAACACAGTTAGGTGCAATTATAAACTACGATCGATCAACCAATAAGAAAAAAAAAAAAACAATCAAAAGAAATCGAAAGAAAATACCAGACACTTACAGAAGCAGTGAGACTAAAGAAAGTCTAAAGAAAGCGTACGAAACCACAAGCCAATCCGCCAAGCATACCTAAGGATGTGTATGGCGCCGGGCAAGTTGCACACACATTGCATGGGAAGAGAGCGCGCGCACGGCGCGCATTAATGCATTGTCAGGCCCCCACGGCCCGCAGGGCGCTGTGCACGCGATTTTGGCCCCAGCTGCATGCATGACCTGTGGCGGGTCATGCCGGGGCCCTCGACGGCCGGAAAAGCCGATTTTGCTCAAATTAATTCAACAAATGAGAAATCGGCTTTCTATATATATATAGCATCCCAGCTGCTAGAAAAAGAGTACTTCATCAACAGCGTATGAGTCATTTCAATGATTTGGTTCTATGCTGAGCGCTCCTGGAGAGCTTCTGGGTGGGTGAGGAGCACTTTGGTTTGGAAATTGAGGCTTGGACTGACGGGCTTGAGGACCAGGCTCGACGAGATCATAGAAATGCTGTTCACGTACGTACGGGAGGCCGACCTGAGCAACACTGGGAGAAAGGGGGCTAAGAGGCCTCTATCAACTCAGGTAAGTCCATTTGGTAGGGAAAGATAGCTCTTGATGAGAGGAATCATGACAATGGTTTTGTATCATACATATATATGAATAATTTCAACCCATACATAACAGGCCGACACATGCCGACACAGCGTCCCCTAGGTCGTCTAAGGAAGCAAGAATCGAACTTTAGGGTTCCAAAGAAGCAAGTTATCAATTGCTGGAAGCCTGTTTTTTTATACAATCTGTGTGATGATTTCAAAAATTTTACCGAGGAAGGGCCGATCTCGGTAAAAATGGACAAACCCATGATAGACTAACAGCGCATCCCCTGGGTCATCTAAGGAAGCAAGAATCGAGCTTTGGGGTTTCAAAGAAGCAAGTTATCAATTGCTGGAAGCCTGTTTTCTTATACGGTCTGTGTGATGAACTCGAAATTTTTACTGAGGAAGGGCCAATCTCGATAAAAATGGGTCTGTCCATATTTTAACCCAGATCAGCCCCTTCCTGGTAGAATTTTTGAAATTATTATAGAGACAGGCTAACTTAACAGGCATCCAGAGTTTCTGTGTTCACTTTTCATACACTTTGTGTTCCGTTCCTTGCCTCTTCAGTCTGTCCAGGAGACCTATGATGTGGGATCTCTCTTTGGTCAATCTGATTCTTATGCAGATACTTGCATGTGATGTTGCGTGTAGGTACGTCTTCAATTATACTTCAAGTACTTGGACAATCGTAGGAGCCTCGAACAGAAGTCCAACGATGGTCAGTCTTGCTTCAGTGAGTCTTGGTTGAATTCCTTAATCTTAGTCAGTCGTAGGTAAAAATGCAGGTGGGTCTGAGGGGGGGCGCATTTTTACTGACAACGGCCCCTGCTCGGTAAAAATGCACCCCCCCTACTCCCACTTTAAAATTTTTCTGTGTCTGTTGTGTGTCAAGAAGTTGTTCTCTGTCCTTCTCTCTGCTGCTTTGTATGCGCCACCCCCCCTAGCCCCCTGCATTTTTACCGAGAAGGGGCTGTTGTCGGTAAAAATGCGCCCCTCCTCAGACCTCCCTGCATTTTTATCCAGATCACGTACTTTCCTCTGCTTTTATACCCCCGCTCTCCTTTCTTTTTATTGTAGTCCACCCTGTTTGACAGTGTTGTTTCTGTATTGTGGTGGTGTTCTCTACCGCTGCTAAGTAGAGGTCTGAACTATTAGAAAGGAACCTCTCTTGTCCGAGCCTCAGCATACCTATATCTATGTCTACCTCTTCCTCCCTCTCCCTCTCCCTCTCCCTCTCCCCCCCCCCCCCCCCCCCCCCCCCCCCCCTCTCTCTCTCTCTCCCTCTCTCCCTCTTTTCTCTTCTCGTGCCTTTTTCTATGAGTTCTTCATTCACTCTTTCTGTTATGTGCTCTCTCTCTCTCTCTCTCTCTCTCTCTGTGTGTGTGTTTGTATGTGTATGTATGTGTGGGTATGGGTGTGGATGTGTGTGCATCCGTGACCGTACATGTCCGTGTGTGTCTGTGTCTGTGTCGATATACGCCGGTGTCTACAAGCTGATGCAAGCATGTTTGGTTATATGTATACATCATTGTCTGTTTGACTTCTTTCTCCCCTCTTTCCCTCCGCTTCTCTCCCTATATCTCTCTCTATCTGTCCCTCCGTCTCTGCTTTGACATCGATTCAGAGTCTTCTTGGTACCTCGCTTTCCGCCTCCTCCTGGTATTTCCCCTTCCTCCCTGTTTCATGTTCGCTTTCTCTTTTGTTTTTCTCCATTTATCTCTCCTTTAAATTATCTCAATCCTGTGTACGTTTGCTCCATTTTTCCTTCTCTTAATCCCGTCATGCAGACTCTCGACTGCGACTTCCTCTTTGGACTCGCTTCTCTCCTCCCTATAGTGACTGTCCCCTCCTCTTTCCATATCCCCAAAGCTCCCTAGCCAAGCTTTTTTTACCTGCTCTCCTCCCCCCTTCTTTTTTTCTTCTCTCTCGGAGTCTTTTTTCTGTCTCTTTCTTCTCTTTTTAACTTCTCACTGGAGGAAATCCTCCGCTAAAATTATGCACCTTTCTTTTCTCTCTGTTGCCATGTGAATTACTCTTTCCTTTCCAATCGCTATGCCATTGGTTTAAACCGCATGAATCTTATGTGATAGTGTGTATACAGCTATATTCCTTCCTGATTTGAAAGTTGTAGATCAATAAGCAACAACCTGCACCAATGGGATTCGCTTTAGATGCAACCCCTAGCCTGAGGTGTCATTTTTGCTTGAAGTTCACGTGTTTCCATGTACATGTATGTAAATGATAGCTAAACTGTGCCAAAATATTTAATTTTTAAAATACTTGTATCAGCTGCTGGGTTCAATGCTCGCACGCTGTAGAGCTGGGTGTGCGCAAACTGTTTTGAAGTTAGATCCCAGGCCGGCTTCTTTTTAAAAAATTTAGTGATATGCATTTATAAAAAATAATTCAAAAATTTAATTTGTTCAGTACTTAAAGCGCAGATCTGAGTCGGATCATCTGATAAAACAGTTTTCTAGTTTTTATTACTAATTAATAGACTATTAAATATTTTATAAAAAAAATGTTTATAATTAACTTTTAAACCACCGTAAACCACTCAGTGCAGATAAACTAGATTTCAAAGGAATTTAAGATTGTATGACAGTGTATTAGTTTCTATAAAATGTGCCACATTGTATATGACTGATATAGTCATACATTATATTTTTTTGTAAATACTTAGTTGATGAATAAATAATGTATGATCATCTCTTTCATTCTCAATTATATGGTATTAGGTGGAAGATTTCAAATTTAGGCTAGAATTTAGGCTTTTTTGAATGAATTAAGATAAAAGTCCGACTTGAGGGCAAAAGTCCACTTTTAAAGGCATAAGCTTATGAGGTAAATAAAGATGCAATCAAGTGAGGTAGGTGACTATTTCAGTCAAAACCAGATTTCAAGGAAAGCACGGGATAAGAGCCATTGACAACGAATGAAATTGGGGTGACACCCTATGCATGAGTTTTCCTTTGCATGATCATAAAGTCACATGATCAGACTTTGGTGCTTGCTCTTCCCCCCTCTCCTCCCATATTGAGGTCTTTACCCTTTGCAGATGCGATGCCGTGGGAGGCGGGTTGTCCCCGCTGTTCGTTCGTTCCTAGGGAGAGCTGCCACTTTCCCAGTGTGCCCCCTGCCGTCCCCTCCTTAGAGGAGGCAGGCTTTGTCTTTCTGGGGGTGGTGGTCTTGCCTGCCATCCCCTGAGTGGGGACCCAGAGTCCGAGTGCTTTCCTGCCGTCTCTGACAAGGCTGCCTCGAGGAAGGAACACTGGGAGGAGGAACAAAGGGAGCCCCCGTTGCAAGAGACTCCTTTATACGTTTCTTGTTTCTCTTCCTCTTCAAGCTTTTCTTGCAGCAGTCGTTTTCTTTCCGACTCTACGATTTTTTTTTTCTCCTGGTCTGCACTTAGATAACACAGAAATTAAGCAAAAGGAAGAAGCAAAAAGGAATACAAGGTCAGATTTTTGCCAACTAAGAAGGAGAACGTCGCTGCTAAAGGAAGACCAAAGAATGGACTACCCTACACTATCACGAGCTAGTTTGGAATATTCACAGAAGAAAGGAAGCGCTGGATACGAATGTAGGGAGGGCCAAGAGATAAAACTGAGATCTCATCATGAAAATCTTCTAGAAATAAGATGAAGCCACATTTTCTTACCCAGTGGTTGTATGCCTTTTTAGATGAGGTACAGGAAGGGCCAAGATACCTGGACTCTCGTTTCGGCGGGGGAGGAACACAACTTACCAGTCTTTTGTCTCAAGTAGAGAAAATCTTCGGTTTCTTGTTGAAAGACTTCGATGGAGATTCCTTGGAGGCTGGTACTTGTTGTCTCTCTCTCCCTTCTCTCCTCCTCTTTCTAAAAAGTTTGGAGGCTCGCCTTTAGGGCAGCTTCAAGTGTCCAGTCTCCGTTCATTTTGTTTTTCTTTTTTTTAAATCTACCACCCAGAACGGCGTGTTCTACAAGGACGCACAAGTGCTGCTGCGATGAATGGATGAATATTAGAGGCACTATATGTACCCTTTCTCCCCTTTCCTTCCACTTTGTAGTTCGAGAGCAAAAGCATTCATACTTCTTTCTCCTCTTTCACTTGAATGTTTTCGAATGAAACAAGAGAAAAGAGGCTCTGTCTTGCCTTCTTCTCGTCAATCGACTCTCATATGGAAGGTTCGAGTCACTCATCGCACTCTTTTCTAATATTCTTCTGTCTTTTTTCAGTCTCTGCCCCCTCACAATTCCTTCGCCCCTTCTCTTTCTGCTCATACTGGCCAATTTTGGACTACATGACTGGGACAGTTGAGGATTCTTAATCCTGGTTGTGCATATACGTTGTCTTACCATTGCTGCAGAAAAGTAAAAAACCGGAAGCAGAAAGTTATAAAAATTTTATGAAAATGAGGATGCAGAGAAGAAGACGAATGTACATTCTATACAGATGAATCAAGCTTTGACCTAAAGCTTTGACAAGCAAAAACAGAGACAAGAGAGGAAAAGAAAAGAAAAGACACAAAAAGACCTGAAAAGAAGAGAAAACTAAAAAAAAATAGAAGATTCGAAGAGAAAAAAGGAGAAAACAAAAAAAAAGACTCGAAAAGACGAGAACAGAAGAGAAAAAAATACAAGAAAACATAAACCTAAATGTAAACTTAAGTCGAATAGTCGTTGAGTATTACAGGCACATCGATGTAATGAAGCAAACGTTGACTGTTTTAAGCACGAAATTAAATTGTATAAAAAAAAAATCCATCAAAACGCGTCGATCATGTAGTCACGGAGTAAACTAACGTTGTTGTATACAGCCCACTCGCGTTTTAGCTGGTGGAAGAGCTCAATCCGCCGTCCCATCTTGTGATTTTCACTAAAAATGAACCCTCACTCAGGTTTTCTAGGGGGGGGGGGGTTCTGCAGCAAAGGGAAAGGGAATGTGGGTCCCCGCACACTTGCATACAAACATAGACAAAGGCAAGAACATATATGCCTACTACCTAGGGGGACAAAATTAATGCATATCATATCCAGAAAGCATATCTTCAACACAATCATCATAAGCTTGTGGCACCTTAGTAAAAGAAATTTAAGATTAGACTAAAAGATAACTTCTTATTTATACATAGCTCTGTCGTTTTGTTTTATATGTCAAATCTGTAAAATTGAAAAAATGGTAGTCCATGAGCGCTCTAGGAATTGGAAAAAAAAATTTAGGACTTCAAACTAAATTTTTGACCCAATGTGAGGCCCGTAGGACCCAACTAGTTAGCATAAGTCTTCACTAAGTCTATTTGGTCAGCTTGGTCCAACGCTGCCCCTTTTATCTGACAAACTCAAATCTTCGCTTTTTTTAAAAAAAAAATGCATTAATTTTGTCCTCCTCGGTAGTAGCAAGTACGCATGTAGAACGCCACCTTAAAAAGAAACGTTTAGACAGAAAAGAAAAGTCTTAAAAACGCACACGGCGATAGACAGTGACTCACGGATACATGAAGGATTGCTTTATTGCTCTCGATGATTCATCCTTTCCAGCCTTTACATTCTTTAATTCCTGCATCCTTGTCTGTCCACCTAGGTAGAAAGGGTTGAAAGAAAAAACAAATAAAAAGGTAATCAACTAAGAGTTCACAAAGCGTCACAAGTCAGAAGCTTCCTAACCTGCACATCGATGTATGTATTTATGGAGATCTCCGTGTGAAAGACCCGGCTTCCAACAACTTTGCCTTCCAGCTCCTGACGGACGGTCTCTGCTGCTTCTGTTGTGACGGTCTTCAGAGTTATGATGCCATACTGCTTGGAGTCTCCTGTCCTGTGCATCATGATCCTTGCCCCCACGTACATACCCTCCCCCACCACCTCTACCCCCAGCTCGTAGAAGTCAAGCAAACCCTGCCGGCAGGCAGAGCAGCAATTTGTCAGGAAAAAGACGACAGTTCGGATCTTTTCAATCAAGTTTTAATTGTGTTGAATCCACAAACACATATCTCATAGTGCGCTTTATTTTGTGAACTTTTTTTTTTCTGAAGGTCTTTTTCACGTGGAAACCCAAAGAAACTTTAAAGAACATACCGGAAAAGGGATCAAGAAATGAAGACAAAAGCCAATATCCTAACAAACTGATTGACATCGCGGCAGGTTCCACACCAGCAGATTGGCTGCTTAGGGAGAGGCCAGATCTGCTGCTGTGGCTGCTGGGGGAGAAACCACCTCTACTGCTGTGGCTGCGTCTCCAAACAATGTGAGAGCACTGGTGGCTATTCGATGGCACAGCGACTTCTCCTCCCTCGCACAAGTAAGGATGAAGTAAACCATCAATACCAGGATAGAACAGCCTACGAAGAGCTGAATAGGACGCTTTTTCTTCGGCAGGGCTTTCTTTTTAGGGCCCTCCTCCGGCCCTGTTTTTCTCTTTGGCGCCGTTTTTAACGGACTGGGGGGGAGGGAGAGGCTGAGGGTATCCGGGCAGACCTCTTCAACTCCCGACCCCAGAATCTCTTTATACCATCATCAGCCACCTGCAGGCGTGAGGGAGGAAAATCAGAGAAGGCCAAACATTCAATGGACGGGATAAAGAAAATCACGTTACACTTCAAAACTGGAAGAGCACAGATTTGTTGCAAAGTCAGGCAGCAATCGAATATAGACATCTGCAGGCTCAACGCCGATAAGTCAGGAAAAAACGCCGGTGAAGACAAGGAGAACATTTAAGAAGAAGATTGATCAGAAGACAGACTATATGTTTCTTCTTTTCCCTCTTTTTCTTCATGACAGACAAGACAGGTGCCATTGGGCAGACAAACAGACAGACAGATAAACAGACAGACTGACAGACCATATATTTCTTTACTTTCCCTCCTTCTTGGACAGGCAGGCTAAATGATTATTCTCCTTGCTCTTTTTCTTCATGTACACAACAGACAGACACACCGACAGGCAGATAGGTATACAGACAGACAGACAGGAAGCTATATAGACAGACAGGCAGATACAGACAGAAGAATATACGGAAAGACTGTATGACTTCTGTTTTTCTTTGTTCTTCTTCTTTGTCCCTTTCAAATAAGTACTAACAAGAAACGATAGGTAGATCAACAAACGCACCTTCTCGTTAAGTGAAGGTCTGCTTTGTCCCTCCTGTCCAGCCACCTTATGGCGTCCAGACAGAAGGTAAAGCGAGGACAAGAACCCTGGAGAAGATCTAGAGAAGGAATGTGTGCAACGCTAACTGAAATAACACTTTACAGGTTCATATAAACCAGGTCTCAATCCTACTTTGACTCTAAGAGGTTCTATCAAGCTTTGTCTTCAGACTTCCAACTCTATAAATTCAATATGATTCACTGACTTCGGCTGACTTCAACTCAAACCTGCTGTAGGATCTTAATTGCTCAGACAACATGTTGCTAAAGAGGCTAAACGTAGGCTTGCATGCATGAGCAGAGCCTTGAGTGCGACACGTACAGACAGACTGCGTATACGCGCGGCGGCGGAGCATAGCGTCGGCATGTGGGCTCATTCAGATACAGCACATGCGAGGGTCTAGAAGGCGGCGCCACAGGGTAGGACTTCACAGGTCCAAGGTCGTTGGGGAAAGATTTGGGCTGTTTGTAGACAGAAAGATCTTCCTCAGATGGGTTGATCGTGACAGAAGAGACGTACAGGGAGGCCTCCTCAAACTTCGCCTCTGCAGCCCATAAGGGGAACCAGAGGCCTAGTTAGAGTCTAGCAGAGATGGCAGAGACATGCTTGGTGGACTTGCTAATGAGGGCGCCATCCATGAACCCCCGATCTAGCCCCCGATTATCTTCTCTCGCCGGACAAAGGCGAGACCCCCTTGAAGGTCCTTCATCGGGGATCTACAGCCGTGAAAGAGGCAAATCAGAAGAGGCCAAGATTTCAAAGGGCCGGATCAAAAAAAAAGCGCTCTGCAATTCAAAAAACAGAAGAGCACAGACATGTGGCAAAGTCAGGTAAGAATCGACCATAGACTTCTGCAGGTTCAATGTCAAAGAGTCAGAAAAAAACCTTGGTAAAGACAGGGAAAACATTGAAAAAGAAGATCGATCAGCAGACCGACCGACCGACCAACAGACAGACAGACAAACAGATAGATAGACAGACTATATCGTCTTTTCATTTCCCTTTTCTCTTTCTTCAGAAAGACAGACAGACAGACAGACAGACAGACAACAGACAAGCAGACAACCGCACCTTTTCATTTGAAGACAGCGTCAATGATATCCATCTCAAAGGGCACCCCCCCGAGTGGATACTCACCCAATCTGACTGACCAGAACCCTGCAGGTATCTACACCTAGCTCTTCAACGTCTCAGTCCCTCAGAGCTGCTTGAAGAGGAGGACACACGGTTCTGCACATGGGTAGGGAGGGAGGGAGACAGGAAGGAAGGAGGGGGATTCTTGTGTGCAGCCGTTCCAAAATAGTTCCGTCGCCTTCCCTGCTTTACATGAAAACTGTCTGAAAAGAAATCGTGCAAAAGACCAATCAGCAGAAAAGCTAAAACACCAAACATTGCATGTACTCAATAACATCAGTCGCATGACCATACCGCCACGTCTGCGTATGTCTGCGTATATCTGACTGAAGTTGGCATTTGATCGATGATTCTGTCCACTCTTCCCGCACTCCAGAAAACCAATTGCAAAAAACAGAAGAGCACAGATACGGGACAAAGTCTGGAAACAAGCAAACAAGTGGAAAGGAATATCTGAAGGCACCAGGAGGATTCACATTCATGCACGACCAACCGAATCATCAATCTCACGTACCCCCACCTCCTCTCCTATCACCCAACTGACCGTGGTCCTCCCTTTCCACCTCACACGTGACATTACAAGGCTCCTCTCTGGACCCACGCATGTATGGGTCAGGCAGGTAGTTCAGTCAGGCCTGCAGTCAAACCAAAGAAGCATACATGCAGATAGATGCACATGAATTAATAAGAAAGGCAATTTCCATTCAAACTCAACTGCACGGCTTGTTCTTATTGATCTGACTCCCTCTCCCTCCCTCTCTCTCTCTCTATCTATGTATATGTGTGTGTGTATATGTGTATGTATGTGTGTATGTGCGCATGTGCGGGTACGTGCATGTGTGTGCGTGTGTGCATCTATGTGTTCTCTCGCCCGCTTTGATATCATAAATTGGCGCACTTCCTTCAATCATGCAATGGCGTGCAGCGACTGATCCCATGCATGCACGATCGATCCCGGAGTCCCTCCCAGAGGACGAACATGTATACATGCATGCAGCCTGCTTGCCTGCAGGGCCCCTTGGAGGGCTCACCGCCATCTCAATCGATCGTCGACCTTCGTTCTGCTGTATGACAATCATTATAAAATTAAAAAAAACGAAGGTGATGCTGGGCAAGGAAAGGGAGGCTGCACGTAAATTTTGAGACTCGTGCAGTCTGGAGAGAGAGATGTTAGAGAGAGAATTGAGCAGGAGGGAGATCAGAAAGAGATCAGTAAGAGAGAAATCAGAGAGACGTAGATGAAGAGAGATTTCTAGTGGAGCCAATCCGATCAAGAGGGACAACAAGAAGGAATGGGAGGACGGAACGAAAGAGACCATCCAGAAATTTGGGGCGGGGAAGTCAAAAGAAAGAAATTAGAAACAAGAAGCAGATCTATCTAGAGTCCCGGCCCGCGATGGCAACAAAAAACGATAAAGCAATTATTCTAAACGGATATCGCCACAACGAAAAAAGACACGATGATCGAAACAGGAAAGGAAAGGGAAAAAAAAGAAAGGAAAGGAAAAGAAAGGAACAACTGACGTTACGAGTTCTTCGAGGGCAGCCTGGTCTGTATGACGGAGGTCTGCCAGCTCCTCTTTGTGCTCCTTCCTTAGTCATTCTCTCTCTCTCTCTCTCTCTCTCTCTCTCTCTCTCTCTCTCTCTCTCTTTCTCCTTCTTTCTTTTCTTTCTTCCTTCCTTCTTTCCTTCCTTCTTTCCTTCCTTCTTCTCTCTGCATGATATTGCAAAACAAATACAAAGAAGAGGCCGAAAGCAGGAACATACATAGAGGAAACCCGATTTGGAGACTGGAGAAAGGGTTATAAAGATGATTAGGAAGGGATCTCAGAAAAGCAGAGACAGAAAAACTTTTAAGCTTCTCGGTGAAGCGAATTCGATCAAAAGGGACGGCCAGAAGGAATCGAAGGATGAACTAAAAGAGACCAGAGACTCGGGCACAGAACAGGCGCAGCAAAATTCAGCGCCTCGGAAGATATCCTTCGTCTGCAAGACGGCCGCAAGAAAGATCGAAGCAAAAAGATACAGCCAAAATAAAAGCAAAAAATATAAGTCAACAGGCAGGAGAGGGGGGGGAAATAAGGTGAGAGAAAGGACTAAAGGGACGAAGAATGAAAGCAATACCAGGATAGGAAGGGTAGACGTCACGGGCACCAAAGAGAAATATCAAGAAATTAACATGCAGAGCCACTTCGCCTCTTCATGTTCATTTTTTTTTTACCTGAAGAAAAGTACATGATCGATCCACCGAGGTCTGCCTGCAGTGACGGGAATTTGAAGCGCACTTAATAGAAGGCGGAAGCACCTATCAGTAGATATGGTGGAACAACCATCGGGGTAGTCTTTGGCGACCGTCACTGCATACAGGGGTCCGAGGTGAACCTACCGAGACGGTTCCCTTCATTGTAGTAGATCTTCCTTCCTCCTTGAGGTCCGACCTCTTTAGTCATGGCGGCGCTGGCACCCAGCAGAAATTCAAAAGGGGGTAAAATGAATCAAAGATCGTCCAGAGGACACATCTAAGCCAACAGGAACTGCAATTCACTGATCCTTATCTCTCATAAGTGAGTGGAAGTATTTACGGGAATGTGCTAGCTGGAGAGATGGAGAGCTCAAGTTCCGAACAACACTCACAAATCCTTTGCCTGTGACTTAAATAAAAATGCACTCATAGAGGGAGAGTAGGACATGGCGCAGGAAAGCTGTTTTCTTGATTCTCCTGCGGCCATTTATGTACTCTTCATATTAAATACAACACGGTGTCGGTCTTTAGACATCCTTAGTCCTCTGTCAGGGAACCTCAGTGCCGGCCGGAAGGATATGAGGATTGACAAAGGGTACATGGGCTTTTGTGCATATGCGAAGGCTTCCAGCGGGGGGGGGGGGTGGGTCGGCAGAACCCCGCGGGCCCGCGGCGGCGCGGCCCGGAACCGCGATACACTGATGCATGGGCCGCGCGCGCCCTCGCCGCGGGCCGAGGGCCATGCATGTGGATGCAATATGCATGCATGCATGCATGAAACTGCATGGAGGTATGCTTCAGGTAAACAGAGCACAAATGGAAAGCTCCACTAACGTCCACAAAGCAACGAAAGGCTCCCAACGCCTGAATGATGTGATAACAATAAGGGGACAGAGCTTGACTCTTTACAGGAAGACGCTAAATTGCTGCTGTGAACGGACAGTGACTTTAGCTCTTTCTTGACTGATACATGCAACTGTTATATGACTGTTGCAGTCGTTGTTATGCATGTCATTACATGTTGGCAGAGACAACCAGAATGATGTGAAAACGATAAGGGGACAGAGCTTGACTATTTACAGAAAGACGCTGAATTGCTGCTATGAATGGACAGTGACTTTAGCTCTTTCTTGACTGATACACGCAACTGTATATTGCATGAGCGTTCACTGTTGGAGTCGTTAACAATTGGTCCCACCCGATAGAAGGAGTTACTAAGGAAAGAGGGAAAGAAGGATGAGTGAGAGCTCTGGGAACAACTTTTTGTTCAGCAGTTATATGATACAGGAGAATGGAGGAGGAAATCCGTTTCCCACTGCTTCGTCCTTTCTGCTCAAAAACCCATGGAAGAGGAGGAAGAGGGGAATGCTTACACGCAACCAAGGGCAACTGTGACGGGAGGCCATTCAAAGTGATGAAATCCCCCCGGACCCTGAGGCTCCTCACGTACCCATTGGATTGAATCCGGCCAGGTGGGGGTTTCCGTGGGGCCCTGAATTCCATGCTCCTGCAGCACAGCTACAACAGGAGCAGCAGGAAGAGCCAGCGGGAGAGATCCAACTGCAGCAGCAGGAAGAGCCAGCAGGAGAGATCCAACAGCAGCAGGAGGAAGAGCCAGCAGGAGAGATCCAACTGCAGCAGCAGGAAGAGCCAGCAGGAGAGATCCAATAGGAGCAGGAGGAAGAGCCAGCAGGAGAGATTCAACTGCAGCAGCAGGAAGAGCCAGCAGGAGAGATCCAACAGGAGCAGCTGGAAGAGCCAGCAGGAGAGATCCAACAGCAGCAGGAGGAAGAGCCAGCAGGAGAGATCTAACAGGAGCAGGAGGAAGAGCCAGCAGGAAAGATCCAACTGCAGCAGCAGGAAGAGCCATCAGAAGAGATCCAACAGGAGCAGGAGGAAGAGCCAGCAAGAGAGATCTAACTGCAGCAGCAGGAAGAGCCAGCAGGAGAGATCCAACAGGAGCAGGAAGAAGAGCCAGCAAGAGAGATCCAACTGCAGCAGCAGGAAGAGCCAGCAGGAGAGATCCAACAGAGCCACAGAGGAAGAACCAGGATTCCCTATAGGTATGTGTGTGTATGAAATGGTGGGCACAGAGGAAAAGAAATAAATGATATTCAGCGTGCTGCGTGCTTTTCTTCCTTGGTTCTGCTCTCTTTCCTTGCTTTGCGTATGCCTAGCTCCTGGGTCGATGTGCGTGGTCTGGGATAATTTAAGTCTCTTTAAGGAGAACGCCATGGTATCAGGACTCTTTCAAGCGACAATCAAGACATCATCTCTGCCCACTGCATCTTTTATATCATATAATACGACTCCATCATCCCTCGTATTTTCTTCTGCTCGCTTCTGCTTTTGCTCGAATAGGTGGCTCTGCTGAGCTGGCGCGTACTTCCTTCTTTGACGCACCAGTGGTGCATGTAGAAGAGGTCGGCACCCCTTCATCCCCCCGTCCCCCACAAACGTCTCTCTTTCTTTGAAAAGCAGAAAGGAAGAAACAAATTGTCTGTTTGTGATAGAACGAAAGAAACAAAGGAGAGAAAGCACGAAGTAGTCTCTCTGTCCGTGAAAGAAAGGGGGAGAAAAAGGAAAGAGAGAACAATGGTCTGTCTCTCTGTCTGTCTGTCTGAAGAAAAGAAGGAAGAAGAAGAAACATATAGTCTGTCTGTCTGTCTGTCTATCTTTCTTTTTGTCTGTTATGTTTATGAAGAAAAGAAGGGAGAAGAAGAAACATATAGTCTGTCTGTCTATCTGTCTCTCTGTCTGTCTGTCTGTCTATCTGTATGACTCACCGTCAGAGCAGGAGTCCTAAGGAGAGAGAAGAGGTTTTAGAGAAGGTTCAAGGCCCAACTAAGCACCGTCGCTCTTTTGGTATGGGACTTTGGAGAGTTTCGTTACCGCCGAAAGAGTCCTCCTGCAAGACATGAAGACACAGCATCAGAAGAAATCCCCCTCTGCAGGGACGCCCCCCCACCCCCCCACCCCTGTCTAAAGAACATGACGGTGCCGGTCCCCATGTACAGTTTTCTTTTTTTTGTCTTGTTGTCATTTTTAATTTTTGTTGGTTTTTCTTGCCTTGTTTTCTTTTGTTCTCTTTCTTGTCTTGAGTGGAAGCAGCAGAGGAGTAGCATGTGAAACCAGTGATCACGTGAAAGTCTGTCGGGAGGTGGAGAGGCAAGGGGCGCTTAACTCTCACCTTTCGGGCCGCCTGCCCACTTTGTCTGAGTCGTCGTGATGTTCCTTTGTCTTTGTTGCTTTCTTTCTTTTTGTCTATTGTGTCCATGAAGAAAAGAAGGGAGAAGAAGAAATATATAGTCTGTCTGTCTGTCTGTCTGTCTGTCTGTCTGTCTGTCTTTGGCTTTGTCTGTTGTGTTCATGAAGAAAAGAAGGGAGAACGAAACACATAGTCTGTCTGTCTCTGTCTGTGGGTCTGTCTGGCTGGCTGTCTGTCTGTCTGTTTAAAAGAGAGAGAAGAAGAAACATATAGTCTGCCTGTCTGTCTGTTTGTCTGTCTGTCTGTCTGTCTGTCTGAAAAGGTGAAGTGAAGAAAAGACGATATAGTCTGTCTGTCTGTCTGATGTGTTCATGAAAAAAAGAAGGGAGAACGAAACACATAGTCTGTCTGTCTCTGTCTGTCTGTCTCTGTCTGTCTGTCTGTCTGTCTGTTTGCCTGTCTAAGAGAGGGAGAAGAAGAAACATATAGTCTGTCTATCTGATCTACCTGTGTGTTGTTTTATCTTTAACTCTCTCCTCTGGTTGCTGCAGGAACCCTCGGCAGCGGGAAGACATGCAGCACGGCTTCAGCGCCTCTTCTCGCAAAGATCGGCGGCGCAGATGGCATCTTACACGTCAGTCATCTACTATCAATAAGGCCGGGTGTGTATTTATGCGTGGATATCCGATATATATTTGCCTGAATTCTGCTATGCGATCCCTCTCTGTGCGCTTTAGTCTCGAGCAAGGCAGGAGAACCCCTGCATGGGCGAAAATACAAGGAGTCTGAGCTTGCTTACTGAATGAGACTTACAGCGTTCACAGCACATACTGTGGTGAGGGGAAACTCCAATGGTCAATGTGCTCCAATGCTGCTATAGAAACAAATGCCGAAGAGACTTTCCTTATAGAATCATTCTTTCCGTTGATTCACAGTTTCCGATTTGGTCGCACCCCAATAAGTTGAGGTTGTGGGGTCTTCGGACGGCGCGAATTCGATTAAACCAGGCGACAATTATTGGGCTTATGTGGTGCAAATACATACGTGCTTGCGTGTTGTGCAAGCCGCGGACTTTCCAGCAGTCACCAGCTGCAGCTGTCGTGTGGTAGGTCATGCGCTGCGGCAGGTGGTAGGAGGTGTAGGTCTCCGTTGTTATGAAAGTCCGTTTGATCCTGTGTCATCCGTCTTAAGATGAGGGGAGGGTAGAGGAGCGGGGATCCGGTCCCACCACGTATAAGAAGAGGAGGTAGAGGGAGCCGGAGGTCTCAGGACATGCCGACGTGAACGCAACTAAGGGGGTTGGGGCACGGGGTTCTCATCAATGATAGACAATGGATGAGACAGATGCATGTGTCTATTTGCTTGTGCATGCGACCAAGTGTGTTCAGCAGCTCTCCTTACCCGTCGTTGAGTCTTCGTATCTTTCTCTCTTTCCACACATTCCTTATCGATCGACGCGCAGATTCTTGATCAAGTAGGCACTGTAGAATATACCCTTGTCGAATCTCTCTTCAATTAGTCAATTGATGTGTCTAATTCTACCCGGTCATCTCTTTGCAGGGCAATGATGCTCCAGCAGTCGGCAGGGCAACGGCAGAAGGTCTTGAAGCCCGAAGGGAAGGGTCTCTCACAGGCGGCGAGAAAGGGCGTCTGAGCAGGAGACGGGGTAGGGAGGGGGGGGGGGCGACCCAAAACTGGCCATCGCACTGCCAAACTGCGCAGCACTGCAAGTACAGAGGCTCAATCACTTCAAAGAAGCATCTGGCACTGGCACGCCTTGCACTGGTTGCATACGAGGTTTGCAGATCTGCCAATGCCAGTGGTTTCAATTGCAACTTGAATGTCAGACGTACGCTTCAGAGTAGGATTTAGATACACTGCATCCATGTCTAGATCCATACATTTATCAGGGTATTCATCTGATAGACTGAATGCCATACTCAATGCCTAGATCGATGATAGCCTCAATCTTACATAGTAGACTAAGTACTAGACTCGGAACTTCACTCACGAATCGGACTCTTGAAAGTAAAATTCATTATTAAATTTTACTTCGTTGCTCAGTCCACTAAGTCACAGTTGAAGATTCGATCGACTAAGACTTTTTAAAATACTGTCTTTTTTTATCATCATCATTAACAGAGGTGTTGGAGGACGAGATTCATATGCTGAATGAATGTCCGATTTATGATAGAGAAAGAGTGGACATGTATAGAACATTAGGAGCAGACTGGAACGAGGGAAGAGAAAAGAGAGCAAAAGAAGTTTGCAGAGAGAAAAGAGAAGGATAAAGAGGAAGACTGCACACTGAGGCTCTGTTTAAATTCTTAATAAACGAAGAGTATAGTGTGGTGGATGAGTTTCTGGGGAGGGCAGCGTTGAGAAAAAGAGTGTTCAAGGAAAGCCCAGGAAGGTACATACCTGGAAGCTCGTTAGATGAAACAGTACTGGCATAGAAACACAGAGTGATCACAAAAAGAAAGAGAGGAACGGAAAGAAGAAAAGAAGAATATAAGACCATCCTGGAAGCAATGGAAGCAGAAAGACAGCTGAGGGAGGGAGAAGGAGAAATCGCTGAAAGAAGAATGGAGAGAGGGCGTGTACAAAGCCAAAGTGTCCTTTTGTCCTGTATCATTGGATCGATTTTTGGAGCAGTCCTTTCTGAACAGCCCATAGACCAAAGCATGCAAAGCGCAGACAGATTGTTGTTTATTAGTGGCCTAGGAAACTACTAGGTAGGCCACGGGGTGTGGTCTGAGCCTCAGCGATGAAGTACAGTGTCACCCCCCTGCCGTTTGCGGGGGCGACCTCTATAAGACAAAACGGCGACAGTGCTCTAGAGCACCATTAATCACTTATTACTTACTTATTTATGATACTGTTTTGACTTGCTTGGCCTTTTAGTCCTCGAAGATGAGGTGCACGTGCTCACAGAATGCCCAGTGCACAAATGGAAAAGGGAGGAATGCATTGGCTATCTAGTAAAAGGGTGGACAGATGAGAGGAATAAAAGAGCAAAGCATATAAGAAAGTCAGAAGGGCATGGAAAAATTGACAAAATCGCCCTGTTCACCTTTTTGATCAACGATGCAGACTACCCTGTGAACATACGTATAAAAAGAATCTTAATGAGAGGAAGAGTGTGTGGGAGATGTAAAGAGGAACTTAAGGATGCTTTTCGAGATGTGACTGCCAAACAGCTTGCAGAAGTCCACGACAAAGAAAAGAAAGGGAAAGGAAACAGAGAGCTGCGTTCTAAGGTAGAAGATCTGATTGGTATCATCGATGGTATGCTTTATCAGATAAAAAGAGCAAGAGAGACAGGCTCTGCACGTAGGCGTACGGTCGTAAAAGTGATAGAGGATGCATGCTATCGCTCTACCCCTGCCCTCTGTCACTCTGTCTTTCACTCATACTTCGTCAGAGAAAATCAAGCATAACTTAATATTATCCCAGGACCATAATTCAACTGCATCCATGTTTGTCGGCAGTAGCTGCAATGGTTTTGAAGTTTGAAGTGCAAGGCAAGAAATTCATGTGTCGTGATGAGATATGTCATTGCATATATGCGTGCATGGTGTAGAGTAATGTGCATAAATATATGGTGCAAGGCGGACATCAGATAACTGGCACACAGGTCTAGGGCTCCGGCCCCGAACACAATGTAATCTTGTAATCCTGTAATCATAATCATTTAAGCCAATAATTACCCTAATGAATTGGGAGTTGAATTAGGCGTTGAATTGGTAGTACTACCAATTTTTTACCGCCAGTAACTGTGAAAGAAAACGACGGTCCCGTTCCTGGTCGGATTCGCAGAGGGTGAATTCCGGTCCCGGCATTTCCATTCGTCCCTTCGCCCCAAGCCAGAGAAAGGAGCGACGCGCACGCAGCGGCCCGTCCACATGGGGTGGCGGGACGACTGCGACAGAGGTGTGCATGTTGTGAATTCTATGGTATGGCCCGCATGCACTTTAGCGTAAGAAATACACCCGAGGCACTCACCGTGGTGGTGTGTGCTCCGAGGACTCATAAGGGATTTAAATAGGCCGATGGTGCGGTTATGCCATCGGAGGCTTGAGAATTAATTCCGGTCCCGAATTAATTTCCAGACAGTCAGACAGACGTGCACGGCGGTTACCGTCCGTCTGAATGAGAGACACGACCTAGTGCTATGCGTTAGTCTAGACATAAGAAAATAGAGTTAAAAGAAAGTATTTAATGAAAGAAAAATGAATCTTAAATGATAGAAAATAATAGAAAAGGGGCAACGAATTTAACATTTTAACTTGGATAAGGAAACAAGATCAAACGATTGAAAATGAAAATAAAAAGAAGTAAAAAGATAAGAAAAGACAAGAATTAGATAAAGACGATCTCTAAGTTAGGACCTAGCCTCCGTAGCCTAATGGTCAGGACGAGAGGCTCGGACCGAGAGGTCCCGAGTTCGAGTCCCACCATTGGCAGAATTTCAAAATACATGCATCCGAATAAAGCACGGTCTAAAATCAATAAGACCTGAATAAGACCTGGTCTAAAATCGAAGATAAAAAGAAGCGCGGTCAGAAATTGAGACGTCGAATAGTGCGTGGTCTGAATTCGAATACCCATCAGACCAAAAACC